>OZ026621.1:48350245-48374440 GCA_964020975.1 Hermodice carunculata | reverse complement strand
CTTACAGGGACAGGTTTGCTTATGGAGAGTAAAGAGTTCGGACTGCGGAATAGGGTAATGACTACTAGGAAGTGGTTTTGGACAAAAAGACACAAATACAATAATCTCTTGTCAGTTCAAGAAGTGGGTGACAGCTCAGCCAATGTCACCCTGGCGTGTTCGGCCCACAGACAGAGATGAAAGAAAACCTAATTATCACATGACCATTGTAGAATGACATCACAGGCCAAATTAAGAGCCCAGCTACCTCTAACGTGTATCATGCATGAAAGGGTGTTTTAGTTTACTCTTCCTCAAAAATTGTTGATCCGTTACCTGTCAGTGTAAACAATTGTAAATGCAAACCTTTTAAAAACCTTTTTCGCATTTATTCTGTCACATTGCGGATAAGTTGTGTTTTTTGTCACTTGATATTGTATTTTTCCTCGGTGTCCACCGTAACAGAATTGTCACTGGCATTATGAGTATATCGAGATGTTCATCCGAATCCAGCCCCAATCGATTCTACGTATCTCAATGTTGTTCACATGAATGTTAGTAGCTTCATTATGAATGACAAATTAGACGAACCTAAAAGTCTTTGTAAAAAGATACCTTTATGCAGAATACAGATTCTTGCAACATTCATATTATTAATTGTATTTGTGTCTTTTTGCCCAGAACCACTTCTTGGTAGTCATTACCCTATTCCGCAGTGCTGTTTACTTCATGTATTCCTCATTTGTAAAGGGCGAATATATCGGCTAAAGAACGGTTACCAGATAAATAGACTACGCTGGCTAGCTACGCGCAAAATAAACAAGTGACCAATATCACGTCAATCGTTTCTAGTTTGCTGATTTGCCAACAAAAAGTTTTCACATTTCTGTCCTGACAGAAAAGGTTGCTCTTCTAGTTACCACAGAACATATTTAACAATTGTATTTTATTGAAGGGTGGACGAAAACTCAAATGTAAGAGTTGCTGATTTTGGGCTGTCACGTGACTTGTATAGCAAGGAGTACTATCGCCTGGAAGACTCGAAGAGCTGTATTCCTGTGCGCTGGATGGCACCAGAGAGTCTACAGAGTAACTGCTTCACCTTCCATACTGACGTGGTAAAGTGCAAAGCTGGCTCTTTGTGTATAATTTTTCGTGCTGAAAACCTACATTGTAATAAATTCACAGTAACACTGCGACGATTTATTGGGTACCATCCTGCATGCTTTGTATTGTATAGTCGCTGGATTTGTAAGTGTGTGTGCATGGACCTAATATGAGATAGTAGGTTCTTGGTGTGTGTTTGTGCATGCTGCATATGCACTAAAAGCTTACGCGAACAAGGGGGGGGGGTAGGTGGGTGAGTATTTAGATGATGGGCAAATGGTATGCTTAAACCGCTCTGGACAGTATGTTTTAAGTCCAAAGTTTTCTCGTTTTTTGGTACCACCTGACATGATATGAAAATTGTTTATGTATATTCATTGCTACGTTGATCTACTGGACATTTCAGTGGGCATTTGGAGTGTTGCTATGGGAACTAATGACACGCGGTGCCTTGCCATACCCGGATGTGGACAACTGGGATATCGCGGCGTACCTCCGGGCGGGATATCGGTTGGGCAAACCTTACTATTGCCCGGATACAGTGTGAGTATAAATTAACTTAGATAATGTCACTTGTACATGACAATGCTATCAACAAGTAGAGATGTACTCAGGGTGCTTCTCTTTATATACATATATTCAATGTCCCATGTTAGGGTATAAGTGATGAATGGTCCAAAATTCATCTCCGTTATCCAATATTCAATATCGATCTTTTCGTACAATATCGGATGGCAGACTCAACCAATATCCGATATGCATTTCATAGCTCATGGAGGATAAAGTTTCTATTGTAGAAGTGATCTTATATCTGGTATCAAAATAGCCTAGTAAAATTAGAGTAAACTGGCCCGTAGTGTGTGCGTGTTCAAGCTTTTGCATTGCCACACGCAAGATTGTGTGTTCGTTTATGCGAACATGTCAGATATCAGAACTTTTATCACCATTGGATGCATAAATTTCAGGTAATAGAGGGCCACAAGTTTTAATACAAATTTCACAGAGCTTCACAGTGAAAATAGAAAATATGGTACTGCTGTGCCACGAAAAGACGAAAAGGGGTCACGAAAATGCTAAAATTCAGGAGCTTCAGGCGGTTCCACACCATAGGACCATGGCAGAGCTCGGCCTTGGATCCCTTCCCACACTTTCAGCGCTCTGTTCCATCGATTTTTTTTTAATCCCCCCCGGACTTTTCTAATTTTAAGCTGTGTACTGACAGCCATCCTAAACATAATAGTGCACGCAAGAGTAAATCATATCACGTTCTATTTGAACCAATCTTGTTTCCATATAGTGTCATGAAGTACAGTCGACCGTGTTTTGCCAGCGGTTTGTTGTTGGGTTCAACTTGTTCAATAAGCAAGCATCGTTAACGTGATTGGATAGCTCTTCATCTCTTGTGTCCTCATTGTTTATCCCATTGGGGGTACGCAATGATGATAGTAAAAATCTAGGAGCATCGTGGACAGTTCTAAATTGAACTGTTTAGTGTGCACATAATTATATTAAATACTGTGAGACAAACTCTTCGCGAGGCTCGTACACATCTCTGTATGCCAAGTGGTAGATGGGGTGGGAGCTAGGGTATCCTCAGGCACACTTTGGTCCTGCCGATTGTTCTAGCAACAAAAGCTGGGCTTGATGCCTCCAGCCCATTGCCCCTTTTCAGCACACCGGATGTTCTTGGGTCTTTAATTTTTCCTTTCAATCATATTCTAGATACTCTGTAATGCAGCAATGTTGGCATGAGGATCCGGAGGATAGACCCTCATTCACTGGTATCACCCGGCTGATCGAAGAGATACTGACATGCAGTAAGTTGTCGGAGCGTCCAACTGCACCCTTTGATAACAAGAACACTGGCGAATTTAAACCAGATTACAGGGATAATACAATGTCACAATAGATTATGTATTAAAATGTGCTGAAAACGAGAACTTTTTATGCTGCTGCAGATGGATATTTTACCATAAATCAGATATTTTAGATCTAATATTATCTGGTTTACCAGCAGTTGGCTTAATTAAGCCTATTCATCAGGTGCCAGCACTAATCAGGACCCCTAACATTTTTTGGTGGTCGGTCAACCATGGACCCAATGCAGTTCCGACAAACAATAGGGTCCTTCAATACCTGGTCATGGATCAGAAGAAAAAGGATCATGAGAGACAATGTCAAGCTTGGCTGTGCCGATGTGTCCTTATACTATGTGTGTTTGTGGAATCTGTTACTCTCAGGTCACTTACTTAGTGATCATGATCCACACTGGAATCAATACACCATGGATCTACCACTAAATTGTACTTTTCTGTCTGGGTCACACACCCAGTTGACCCATGCCATTCTCTTGTTAAACACTAGGGTCACAGACATGTTTACAAACATTACAGCTGGACATGTTTTCTCTCATACACAAGACTTGGGCTTTATACATTTAACTGTACGGCTTTCAGAATCTTACCATGTACAACATAATACTATGATTCTGCTTTCTGGAGACATACAGAAAAATCCAGGACCTGTGAGGCGACCCTGTGCAAGGTGCTACAGAGCCATAGCCAGAACACATAAGGCAGTAAGATGCATTGGCTGCTTCCAGGAATTCCACATCCGTTGTGGTGAAGTAAAACCACAATATTACAATTACCTTATGGAGACAAACACTCCATGGATCTGCTTACACTGTGATCTGCCAGCTCATTGTTTTACAGATAGCTTTTTTGACACTACAGGTGGCTCACAGCAAAATGATCTTAGTAGCTCTTCTCCTAAATGTTCACTGCCAAACTTTTCCGACTCCTTCTTTGAGGAACTGGTAAACGAGATTATATATGAGCCACAGCAAACTGAGCCCAGCAATGACAACCTACTTGAAGAGCTAGCAAATATAAAGGGAATAAAAATCGGCCATTTAAATATTTGCAGTTTATATCCAAAAATTGACCAGCTCAGGATTATGTTATTCAACAAAGCACTAGATATTTTACTCATATCCAAAACCTGGCTAAATGATACCTACCTTGACGCTGAAGTTGTCATCCCTGGGTACAACCTTGTGAGACAGGACCGATTACACAAAAAAGGAGGAGGTTTATGCTTTTACATTTCTGAAAAATTCTCATATGAGAGAATTGAACCTGACCAGGATTTTACTCCTGAATCTGCTTTAGAGTTCCTGGGGGTGTCGCTGAAAATACCGAAATCCAAACCTGTATCACTATGTGGCATATACAGACCCCCCCAGTCCTCTATACCAGACAGTGTAAATGATCTTGAGACTGCCATTGATCATTTCAGTCCGTGTGGTGAGACAATAATCCTGGGAGATTTTAACATGGATTATAGTCCTAATAAAGACACTGCACGCACGTTAAATTCTAGACTTGTGAAAAATAGACAATTTTCTCAACTCATAAATGAACCAACCAGAGTCACTGAACACTCTAATACAATAATTGACCTTATATTTACAAATTCTACCAACATGATAAATCACTCTGGTGTAATAAGATGTGGGCTAAGTGACCACTCACTCACCTATCTTTCTAGAAAAGGTGTAAGACCAAAAGGCAAAGTAAAAATAATTCAAGCTAGAACATACCGTCATTTCAGTGACACTGCTTTTGAAAATGACATAATAAACTCAAATTGGACACCAGTTTTAAATGAACTAAACCCAACAAAAGCTTGGGATAATTTTATGAATATCTTTTTACCAATTTGTGACAAACATGCTCCTATTGTTTACATCAAAGTGAGAGACGGTGAACCATCGTGGGTTACTACTGAATTAAGGTCCCTATGTTGTGATAGAGACCATTTCAGAATGAAAGCGGAGGACTCTGGAGCACCAGAAGACTGGGCTAAGTTTAAAAACCTGAGAAATAAGGTAAACAACATGGTATGTAATTTGAAGAAAGAATATGTGAAAGATGCTATAAACAACAGTGGCAAAAATCATAAAGATCTGTGGAAAGTTATTAAGAAAAATATCCCATCAAATGCTTCAAAGTCTTCCAACTTTCCTTCAAAACTGGTGAATAACGACACAGAAATCACTGATGCTGAGGAAATGGCTGAGACTTTCAACAGCTTTTTCGCCAGTATTGGTGATCAACTAGCTTCTAAATACCCAAACAATACTCCCCCTAATATTGGTAACAAAACTGAAGCCACATTCCACTTTTCCCCCATATCTACAGATTTTGTGTCACAACAGTTAAGACACCTAACAATTGGAAAAGCAACGGCCCTTGATAACTTAAGTTCACGTTTGCTAAAAGCAGGCGCCAATAGTTTATCTCTGCCCCTTACTCATATTTTCAACAAATCACTTGTTACTGGCATAGTTCCCGATAAGTGGAAGGTGGCCAAAATCACCCCCATTTTTAAGGATGGTCAACATAGTGATGTGAACAACTACCGTCCGATTTCAGTTTTACCAGTATCAATGAAAATTCTTGAACGTGCTGTGCATGATCAGTTTTACTCTTTCCTAACTAGTCATAATCTTATTCATGAGTCCCAGTCAGGTTTCAGAAAGGGACACTCCACGGCAACGGCCCTTGCCCACTTTGTAGATGTTCTACAGAATGACATTGATCAGGACAGTTGTTGTGGAGTTCTCTTTCTGGATCTGAAAAAGGCGTTCGACACTGCTAACCATCCTATTATACTTCATAAGCTCAAAAGCTATGGTATCTCTAATGTCGAGCACGAGTGGTTTAAATCATATTTGTCCAACCGAAACCAACATACGGTCATCGATGGTAAAATCTCCAAACCACAGAAGGTCACCTGCGGAGTTCCCCAAGGTTCAATTCTGGGCCCGCTCCTCTTTGTACTCTACATAAATGACCTTCCCACTACTATGACCAATTGTAGCATTTCATTATATGCGGATGACACTGCTCTTTATTTTTCAGCAAAAAACACCGTCCAAATTGAAAACGTTCTGAACAATGAAATTGCCCTGGTTTCTGAATGGTTTGGAAGGAACAAATTGACCCTGAACACCAAAAAGACAAAAGTCATGCCCTTTGGGACTCCATACAAAGTTAAACATGCAAACCCTGTTGAAATTAAGGTTAATAATGAAACCATTGAACAAGTTCATGAATTCAAATATCTTGGTGTTATACTTGACAGCTCACTCAAATTTGCTAAACATACTGACAACATCACTCGCAAAGCAAATGCTAAAATAGCTGCTCTGGGTCAAGTGAGAAACTACCTTCCTAATGTTCTGATGCTTACATTATACAAATCCCTCATTCGTCCACATTTTGACTACTGTGATATCGTTTGGGGGTGTTGCCCCAAGTACCTGCAAGACAGACTCCAAATTCTACAGAACAGAGCACTCAGAATCATAAACAAAATGGACCGATATACTTCAATAGATGACCTACACAATATGAGTCATATTCCCACCCTAAAAGAAAGACGCAAAATCCATCTCCAAATTTTCATGTACAAAGTTTTTCACAATTTGGCCCCAAATACTATCACTTCAAAATTTAAACGAATTAACGATGCCTGCTCTCACTCTACCCGAGCAGCCGCCTCAAACTCCTTCTGTATTCCTTTCATAGATAAATATTATGGCAAAAATAGCTTATCGTACAGAGGAGCTATTTGCTGGAACTCTATTTCCCCTGAAAATAGAAAACTACCCTCCCTTCCCCAATTCAAAAGAGCTGCCAAGTAGTTCTTGACTATCTTGTGATAGCTGTATAACTTTTTATCAAATTTTATTTACCCAGATATATTTCATATTGTCATATTGATCTACATTATTTGTGGTTATGTACTCCTGCTATTTTACGTTTACTTCTATACTTTTAATTGTCTTTCAAAGCTTTTATCACATTGTATTAAACTGAGTTGTGTTTATGTAAGTCATCATCTCATATTGTCATTTTATGTGTCTTCATTGTACCATTCAGGGCCTGGTGGGAGATCAGTGCCTGGTACACTGAACCAGTCCCCCTGGTAAAATAATAAATAAATCAAAATCAATTCTACAAAAGGGCCAAATGAGATGACAATTTTGAAAGAGAAGACTACATTAACAGATTATCTTTGGCTATATTTTAGCCCATAAATAGATCAAGAATTGAGGTGATATGCACAAGGTAAGTATAGGTATGTGAGACAAATGTCAGCAAAAACAGCAATATATATATATATATATATATATAAGCGTAAGAAAACAGGAACAACGACATCCATAAAATATAAGCAAAATGTACCCATCAGTAAATATCAGACTAATACTATACCTAAAATAATGTATAGAAGCATTGTTCTACAAACAAAATGTACTGCAGGTCACCTGTTGATCAATTGTAATTATAAAACTTGAGCCTCAGCAAGAAAGCCGGTCTCCTTGGCTTCAGCAAATCTCCAGTGCGCGGTGCACGTAGAGTGTGTTGACTTGACCGCAAAGCTTTACATTAAAAGCCCACGGGTCCTTTCATTTGCTCAATTGGAAAACAGGGATAGCCTATACAAATTCCTCTTGCAAAAAAAAAAAAAAAAAAAAAAAAAAAAAAAAAACAAAAACAACAGAGTATTCACATTGTATATTCCAGAATCTACAAAGTAACTATTTTATAGCAGTTTCATTTTAACTCATCAGACATGTTGTATTTAATCCTCTGGCAGAATGGGAAATACATTTTAACGGGATACATGAAACGCATCCCTTCTTCAATGTGAAATCATTCGGCCCCTCTCCCCCCCCCCCCCCCCCAAGTTATAATGTTCTTGCAACCGAATTACTTTTTGGCTGTCTTTGCCTTGAATAGCACACTTATCTTTTTCTCAAATGTTGAATATGCATATTTTATGTTCATATATTAACTGTTCATCTACTCTAAAAATTAATTTGCATTGCTAACATTTATCTGCTTTATGTCAGTTTGTGTCATCATGAAAAATATTTTTATCTCTATCATGTTTTATTGACAATTTTTAACTGTAAGTGATTTGCTAGTCTTCTTTGCTTTAAAATATTAATATTCATGACAACCACATTGATTTTGATCTGTGTTTGCTTTGAAGGCCACACTTATCTTTTCTTTTCCTAAGATGTTAAATATGCTTATATTATATTCACATTTTGCCGTTTATTTACTCTAGAGAGTTGATTAGTTTCGTTTACATTTGTCTGCTTTATGCCACATTATGATCTCTATGGTGTTTTATTGACAATTTTTTTTTGGTGAGTGAATTATTGGTCTTGTTTTTTAAAGCATATACCGCTTTTAATATTCTGACTATTGTGCCAAAATAATAGCATTCACCACATTAACTTGTCCTGCGTATATTTTCGCAAGATGTTATGTGTGTAATAAGCCGGATGAGTAAACATCTTTCGCCATGGACATATGTGTTAGGGAGAGGTAAATAATAAACGGACAAGTAAGGTGCAGAATGATTAAAAAATACTGTCAGTACACCATATATATATATATATGGACACAAATTAAGGTATATAGAGCTATACACACCAAGGCCGAGATCTAGAAATGCAAGGGTGTTACAGGTAAAACGATCTCATAAAGAAGGTTTGATAAATAGTGTATACAATTCATCAAGATACATTGATAAGACGATATCATGTTTTGAAGAACACAAGAAATACACGCATTCTGTATTAAACAAGATTATGGCGGATAAATGCTGATACATGGGCGGAAAGAATCATCCTGTTTCAAGCCATAAATATGCAGGACTTGTCAAAAGTTAATACATGGTATATGAGCTCAGTTAAACATTCCTGTAGACTATAGAGTGATTTACTGTCAATTCTGCTGCCAGCAGATTAAGTAGGTAATTTTTTTTGTAAAAAGCAGTGCAATAAAGTTCTGTTCAGCTATTACATGAACTTTAAACGTTTTTATTCTGTTTTGTTGTGTTATTGCGACCTTGAACCTCAGGTCAATGTTTCACGTCAGGTAACTCATTCATTGCTAACCATAAGATAAGAACGTACCAGGTCAACCGATTCTCTCGGCGCAGATTGCGTCCAAAGCGCGTCGAGTAAAGCTGTTGGTGGTTGGACAACGACGAGGCGGGGAAGGAACACCCGCGTTGGTGGGCGCAATGGTCACTCTACATTGGGAGTCTGAGCATGTAGTATGCAGCCATAGTGCTGCGGCCGCGTCCAGTACTATACATTTGTGCATCCATGCGTCGCTTGCCTGTGCAGCGAGCCATATTTGCCCCCCCCCCCGCCCCTTGGGGTGCTGTTGCGTAATGGTCGGGCCAATATCTCCCCTTCAGTCACCACGTATGGTCCGTACGTACGTGTCCAGTAAACAGGTGCTAATGGTGAACGTGTGTGTACATAAGGCTTCAATCTATACTTAAAGTATAGTGCTGATGGTCAAATTGTATCATGATTAACTTAAACTTACAGTCATTTTGTTGCAGTGTTCTGTGCGTCTTGTAAATTATGTAGTGTCTCCGTGTCTGAAACCCCCCATGATTAGTCAACTTTATTGTACTATTGGGCAATTCAGTGAAAATAAATACGTTTAAACTAAAACTAAACAGTTGACTGAGTCTTTAGTCAATTTCGGACACAGTTAAATATGCAACAATCAAGATGTCCAGAAATTTATTTAAAGTTCCCAATCCCAAGAGACAATAAAATAGTTTTTCCGTGTACAAACTGTGTTTCATAAAGTCGAAACACGCTCTGTTTCCAGAAATAAGAGGCCTCTATTTCCATTTGTCCAAACCCACAAGAACCCCAGTAATACCATACTACCCTTAAGTACTCCGGGCGTGTAGCACATTTTGTGGAGAGGCCACTGAGAAGTGCATTACATGTAAGACGAATATTATGGCTTTTTACCATTTCTAAGGTAAAAAATGTTAGTTCCCTTATTCCAGCAGTTGGCCCTTTCAAAAACATGAGTCGTCTAAGGAACCACACTACCACACCACTAAAATTTTGGATAAAAGGTCCTACATTCCCACAAATTAAAATAATAATCGCACGTTAATATGATCGGCTTCCCTCCGTAGAAATTTTGTTATGTGAAAATCGTCCACTGACTGCAGCGCAAGACATCATGCCAATGTACTTTCCCTGCCTAGTCATAGGTGTGTCACTGGCATATATATAAATATTGGATAATGATCCATAGATATACATTTTTCGTGTCTGCCATTTTCAGTTGTTTTCTTGAAAGCAGTCTATAATCACTTTAATAGAACCGCCAGCTCCTGTCTTTGACGTCTCAAACGCTTTTACGGCCTCTTCCAGAGCAAAATGATGAGTTACCAAAGGATTGACGTTGATGGCACGTGACGCAATCATGTGGAGAGCCGTTGGATACCTGTAGCACACACGTATTTTGTTGATAAACGGTTATTCATCATCCGTTTTGAAAATGTATGCCTGCGTTTCTGTTTACAAATCAGATATATTTATGTTATTATTTACAATATTACGATAACCTTGTTCTTCTAGTGTAATCTATAATTAATCCACCGTTAAAAAGAGAGGTACGGTACAAGCAGCACATTTTAGCTACACGATAAATATTAGAACTGTCTACAAAATTGACGTTTTCTGGAAAATTATTTATGACGTCTTATAATACAAGACCACGAACCCACTCTTGTGTATACAAGAACTCAGATGGCGTGGTATGTTTCCGCCAAGTGATGGAGGCCCAAAGCAACCTACTTTTTAACAAATATCGAATCATTCACGTGCGCGCCAATCCAGGAGCACCTAAAGTAGGCAACATGGTTTTGATGTCGTGTGTAAGTTACAACCGAATTCTAATTTCAAACTGATCTTGCTGCTTCTCCTTCCTTTCTGCGCATTTGCACTTTATTCGAACTTCATACAACACAAGTTTCACAGCGTATAGATATTGTGAAATATGTTTGTACCAATATCACTGAACATATGTGTCGGGAGTTTTAAGGTTCGCGACACTGGCATGAACTTGATATACTTCGTGAATTTCCTATACGTACGTGTTAGCGTAGCGCCACACCCCACGTATATCGACTTCCTCACACGCAGCGTTCACAATGGGCAGCTTCACCTCAGAGCCTCCGAGGCCCACCAGCGCCATGATTCCTCCTGACTTTGTCGCCTACAGCCAACCATAATAACAAACCAGGTGTCACTGTCGTCTTTATGGTTGGATCAAATTCCGTAGATTACCTCTGTTGTCTTATCATAAACTAAAATGTCTTCATCAAAGATATCATGTTTTTGTTTTCACTTGTAGTCCTTCAAGAAAAATGTCATAACCGTGTGTGTGTAATAATATGAAAAGTAGTATAAGCAGCTGCTTGACATACCTTATGCAGGGCAATGAGACACTATTTCAGCTAGAAAGCGCAATGTTCAAAATATGATGGATTACTAAGAGGCTGCTGAGTAATACCAAATAACTCGACAAATTTGTATGTACACGCAGTCTTGCATTCACCACTTGTCCCGACAGGATTTTCAAGTGGCTGTCGTGTGGCAGGAGGCTGAATACTCTTTGTTATTATGTCTGGGTACCAAAGGGTGTTCCAAGAATTCTTTCTTTCTTTCTTTCTTTCTTTCTTTCTTTCTTTCTTTCTTTCTTTCTTTCTTTCTTTCTTTCTTTCTCTTTCTTTCTTTCTTTCTTTCTTTCTTTCGTTCTTTCTTTACAACCAGATTTATCTGGAGTTTTTCTCGGACCCTACTCTTCCGAAAACCACCAAACTTGCCATTGTGAATGACCTACCAGTGAAATTAGGCACCTGACTTGGAATAGTCATGATGATTAAAATTATGCAAATGAGGGGCAATTAATTTTTTAAAAGCTCCATATCTTCCAAAGTATTGGAGATAGACACAAAGTTCTAACTTACACATATAGGTTTGAGACAACTGGAAAATCCGATAGCATACAAACAAAACTTGGGGAATTTTAATGTACACTAAATTCAATAAATTTCTCCCCAATCCACATGCAGGCCTTGAACTGCTTGCTGTATGCTGAATTGCTTGACCTCCATGGTGGCATGCAACCATTTTGCATTCATAATTAATAAGCTTGAACCTGTCTCACAGGCAGCTTTCTAATCATGCATGCTGGGTGCATGCTTTGGAAGGTTTGGGTCTTGTAGTAAATTGGGGGGGGGGGGCACTCCCAACAACTGTGTAATGAGGCTCTCAATAAGATACAGAGTATCTCTTTTGGTTCATGCAGGACCAGATTGACTCCATGCTGCCATATGTACCAGGCAGGCTTTAGTTTCCACTAGTGCAGAACAGACCTGTCAATGCACCATGAAACTGTTGTCCTAGCTGGCCTGTTTTTGCCTGAGGCAATGTCAGTCTGCTGGGCTTATCAGTCCCGAGGGAGCACAGACTTCAGACTTCTAGGCAGAACAAGCCTAAGTGTACCCTCTGTTAAAAATAGACTACATACAGAGCTGAGTCAGCCAGACCCAGGGAGGGTAGAATTTGTGTCATCTCAGTGGACACTTCCATGTCTTTGTTTTCTGTGCATGTATGTACATGTATGAATAATGTACATATACACGCACACATACTCATCCATACTGCCCAGAAGGGCTGACCCTCTCAGGTGTGGGCACTTTTCTTTGGTCCCATGGGTGACTTTTCTCTGGTCCCAAGGGTGCCCACTTTAGAGAGGTTTCACTGTATTAGTAAACACTGGAAATTTCTTTCTTTCTTTCTTTCTTTCTTTCTTTCTTTCTTTCTTTCTTTCTTTCTTTCTTTCTTTCTTTTTCACAACCAAGTTAGTCTGGAGATTTTCTCAAGCACTATTTTTTCCGAAAACCACCAAACTTGCTATGGTGACTGACCTAACCAGTGAAATTGTGCGTCTCATTTGGAATAGTCATGATGTTTAAAAGTATGCAAATTTAGGGGTAATAGAATTTTAAAAGCTCCATATTTTCCAAATTATTGCAGATACTGAAAATTTCAATGTGCATATATAGGTTCGTGACACCTTCCAATAATATCCATTAAGTAGAATTTCAAATAATGCTAATAAGAGGCTTTGAAAAATTTGAAAGTTGAATATCTCCAAAACTATTATACATAGACATGCCATTTCAACTTAAATTTATAGGTTTGTGGCAAAGCCGCATCCAATGAACCATGAACCGTGAACAAAAATTATAGGATTTTAATTTATGCAAATTAGGTAAACATGCAAAATGTAAATCTTGAATAGCTTCTAAACTATTATAGACAGAGGTGCCATTCCTGCTTCAATATATGGGTTTGTGGCAAAACCCCATCCAGTGAACTATAAACCAAAGTTGTAGGCTTTCAATTTATGCAAATTAGGCAAATACATAAAATTAAATTGTTGCATTGCTTCAAAACTATTGTAGATACTAGCTTCATTCAAACTTCATTTCATAAGATTGTGACATGGCCACATCCAATGAACCAAGAACCAAAATTGTAGCATTTTACTTTATACAAATTAGGCTAATACTCGAAATTTAGATTATGTTGAAAAATGGCAAAGTGTAGCATTTCAAACTGGTCTCATTTTGAAGGAACCCAGACAGATTTGCTGTGTAGCAAATCCTCTTTTCTAATTGGCACCTTTTTTTACAGGTACAACTGGTGACTGTTTATAAACGGATTATTTTGACGAGTATGTGTAATATCAGTACACTGACATACGTTAACCATACCTTGATGTTCAAATACTTCCTACTGATCTCATTTTAAATATAAACTCAACAATTAAGCGATATATATATATATTTTTCAAAAAGCTGTTAATTCAGTGTGAAGGTTCTAAGAGATACATACGTAAACCCCTGTCTGAATGCTGGCTTCCACACCAGTGCACTCAACAGTTCTGTCCGCCTTATCCTTTATCGTCCTTTTTATGTGAGCAGCCAGTATGTGGGGGTCCTCAGCTGACACACGTACCGTACAGGTGGCACCTATTTGTTTTGCTACTTCCAGTCGATGGTCAGACATGTCTTAGTAAGCGACAAAATTTTTATTCTATTGGTGCGATTAATAAACCCATGAAAGAGTTCATTCTCCTTTTTAACTTTGGCAGCTAAAAAAATTAACAATTTTGCATCATATTAAAGCGTGTTAAACAGGAAAAACTCAGGATCGAAATGGCGAAAAAAAATCAATTCTCTACGAAAAACGCTGGATCAACGCAAAGTATTTTTAGATCATGTTTGTTATTTAAGAAACAAAAGAGAAAAAAGGATATTGGGTTAGCGGCAGGGTAGCTGCTTGTTTAGTTATGTTGTAAGGAATGGATACCTTGTTTTATTTTGAAGTAATCATTTATAAACAAATTCAGCACTGAACCTGAAAGACCTGAATAACATAATTCAGTGAGACCCAACTTGATGATTAACAGTATCAAAGGCTTTGCATAAGCCAAAAATTAAGTTAGTAGCCTGTTTTTATTTTGTTTGTTTGTTTTTTAAATTAAGGGTATTCTCTTTATGGAAATAATGAAATATGAAGACTTTATTTTTATTGAGTAGTTAATCTTGTTCATTATTGTAGCCCATTTATAGACGTTATTGCATCATCTGTCAATGTATAGGCACCCTAAATCTGTGCTACATTTACCTCTGACCGCCATATATCGTAAAAAGAGCGAACCTGTGACGCATATATCCGTTGCGCCCATGGCCCTGGCAGTCAGCATACACAGCAGACCGACGGTTCCTGCTCCGCACACCAGCACCTTGTGGCCTGCCTTGATATCTGCCCGTCTGCAGGCATGAACAGCCACAGACAATGGTTCCATCAAAGCGCCTTCTTGGAAACTTACAAGATCCGGTAACCTCAAAAATTTAAAGACTTATTGTTAGTAAATATGATTTTTTTTCGGAAAAGAAAATAAGAGTTTCAAAATATTTGTCTCAATGAAAGAGCATTTCATGTGAAAAATATGAAAAAAAAAAAAAAATGAAAAAAAAAAAATGATTATAATTTTTCACATCGATGCCAAGACTGTTCTACCCTGACTTGTTTTTGTCCGAGTCGTAACAGCAAGGAATCTTGTAGCAAACTACCAAGTTTTCTGGATATACCTTTATGACTACCTGTCATAAGGACATAATTATCAAATAAATTATGATATAAAATTTACTTCACTTCCTAATCAGTGGTTTTGCTCGTATCCAAGTATGTGGCGGCTCAGTCTATAGGAACATATTTAAAAACTGCATATATTTTGCTAATAAACATGAACTTAAAACCATACATAGGGGTTAATTTTTAAAAAATCTACAGAAATTAACATTGCGACAATACAGCAATTTACAGTACCTTAATTTCCTTCTTTTTGGAAAACGAAATATAATTTTATTCAAGGGGAATACACATCGTTATATTTAAAAGTTTTGTGGTAGGCAGTGAAAGATTACTGGATTATTTTGCATTGTGCGCTACAATTAATGCATATTAAAACCATACATAGGGGTTAATTTTAAAAAAATCTACAGAAATTAACATTGCGAGAATTCAGCAATTTACAGTACCTTAATTTCCTTCTTTTTGAAAAACGAAGTATAATTTTATTCAAGGGGAATACACATCGTTATATTTAAAAGTTTTGTGGTAGGCAGTGAAAGATTACTGGATTATTTTGCATTGTGCGCTACAATTAATGCATATTCTGTTTGATAGCAGTCGTTTAATAACGTTCCGTTGACAAACTTAGTACCAACACACATCAGCCAAACATTACCATGAAAATGCTATAGCCGAGACAATGCAGAGCTGGATACCTAATCTCTGCATAACAGTCCTAGGTTTTACTGCACATGCGTGAGAAGTTTCATCGAATTGAGCAGCGTCAGCTAGTGAAAAACGTTGACTCACCGTTCCAACATAATTTCCAAACGGTTATCTTGTCTTGACAAAATATCTGGTTCTAACAAAACAAGGGTGAAATTAATTTGTCACTAAAGGGCTTCCGTAGATTGTTCATTGCAAGTCGCTGCCATTTTGCAAGCTTGGACACATAATAAGAATGGCAGATGCTTAGTATGAACCGTGTATATAGTAAGAGGAGGTATCAATTTGATTTTATGTTAGCAAGTAAAAAGATTGAGGCACAAAACTTTGTAACTATACAAAGCATGAGACATGGAAAAAAATATTCGGGGTTCTATGGTCAACTGGGACGTGATTCTAATTAAATAGGCTTACATTGGCTTGTGATTGGCTGAAATGTTGTCATTGCATAGGTAGACCGTGCGGCAGGGACAGCTTGTTTTCTTGTGGAACAATCCGCAGGAGACCACGGACTGAAGTTACAATTCAATGTTGATTGAAGATCATATTATAAAATATCGTCGGAAAAATTATTGCTAACATGAGAGGTGTTTCACTCCCGCCGAATTAAATGGCACTGCTGAAATAAAATTTATTATAGAACAACTTACTTGAAGCAGAAATCTGCCGGATGAACATGGTATCTACAGAGGACCCCGTTCACTGGCGGTGCGGAGAGGAACACCACATCAGCACACAGATTATAACGACCCCCTTTACAGAGCTCGCATGTTCGGCACGGTATTCCTGGCTCTAAAGCCACACGATCACCTTAACAGTAAGCAATTATTCAGACATCAAACAGAGCCCAAACAAACCATCACAGGCGTGAATCTCTACTGTTGTTTTCCAATAAACGGTGGTAGATATATATATATATTGAAAACATGCAAGAACTTGTGAAAACTCATAGCTAATTTCATAATAATCTATTGTACATTGCTTTATTTTCGCGTGTTTCAATTTTCACGTTTTTTGTGCTTTCTTTTTCCTTTTTGTGTATTTTCGACAATTCAGTGCAGTTTTAATTTCACTATTTTGAACATGCTTCCTATTCAAACAAAGAATACTATTTCATTATGTTTTTGTCTTCACAGATTTGTACCATCAGCGAAACAAGCGAAAAGAAGATTACAGTGAAATCAAAACAGTTGACAGTATAATTCTGAAGATACTTACGCACTAAATGTATGCCCAAAGTTCTGTGACGTCTTATGGCATGTGTTGTGCACCCAAATTAGACTATTGACCAAATGTTCGCAAATTTATGACGCATACATTCATCAAAAATGATTTGTAATGTATGCTGTATCTCCATTGTCATTATTCTGTTGTCCTACATAATAGATTGCCAATAGACCTACCTGGCTTCAGATTCTTCACATTGGATCCTATCTTAGTGACTGTACCACTGGATTCATGTCCAGGACGGAAAGGAGTTGTGATCTTTTTGTCACCAATGCGTCCATGAGCGTAAAAATGAACATCTGATCCACATATTCCTACTGAATGTAACGCGACCTGCACTTCTGTAAATGAACAAATATACAAATAAAAAAATGAATGAATGAATAAATAAATGAATGAATGGATGGATAAATAGATAGATAGATGAATGAAAAAATAAATGAATGAATGAATGAATGGACGAATAAATAAATAAATAAATAAATAAATAAATAAATAAATAAATAAATAAATAGATAAATAAATAAATAAATAAATAAATAAAACTCCAGTTGATTTTGGTCTTATTCTTTTATATTTCGATTCACTGCGATAGCAGCCTTGCTTTGTAAAATACACTTGTCTAGGATTTTGCTGCAAGTTTTGAAATTGTGTATTCTGGTCATAGTAGTGAACATAATGTCCGATTCAGCGCTTTATCATACCGTATGGTATAGCGCTGAATCCCGAGATTTAGATTTGGTTCTTAGTGCAAATTAAAGAAGCACGATATTTCAGAGATCTTATATCACTTTGGTGTCGATTGGGAATGTCTTGTGTTTCTTTTTTGTATTCATTATTTTGTTGTAAAGGTAACTACTTCTTTTTTGCCCGACGTATGTTGCGGTAAACTATCCCGTGAAATAGATTTGGGTTTATATACAGGAGCAAAGAACATTTTCAACTTATGAAGAACAGTCTTACTCTTGGTCCCCATGCTACTATTAGCCCAACATTAATTGTAAATGCATGGCAGAGACTCTATTTGAAAAGCAAAGAAAATAAGAAAAACCGCGTGTCAGCAAATCTGTCTATGTGTGTGAAAATTTTTCAAATTTTGATAGCAATAATCGACGGGGGGGGGGATATAAATGTGTTTTTGAATGAAACCTCTATTCGCAAAAGTTTTCCCATATTCAACATTAAATTCTTGTGTATTGGCCCAATCAGCACAACACTGTTCGTTGGATTAACATAGCACAAACATATACACTGAAGCTGGAATTGCACCTCTATGTATAATAGTTTTGAAGATATTCTTTGCTGAGTATTTTGCTTGGACAAGGAGTCTCTACTCAGAGAGACATGTACAGGTACAGGCTCCGAAACATCTTCTGATTAGTTACCAGCTGAAGATCGTTTAACTTATTTAGGCTAATACAGCCTATAGCAAAATTCTACAGAAGAACGTGTGCAATATGGACAATAGTACTTTCATGCGCATATAAGTTACACAGTGACAGGCGAGCTTATGGAGAGTGAAGAGTTCCGACTGCAGAGTAGGGTAATGACTACTGAAGTGGTTCTGGACAAAAAGACACACATACAATAAGAAAGATAGCGAAAACAGATTCACTGAAAGTTGGAATGGCATCTTTATCTATAATAGTTTGAAGATATTGATCGCTATTGAACATTTTTTTGTGTATTGGCCGAAATTATCATAGATTAAAATCCTGCAGCTTTAAGTCACTATTCATTGAATGCGCCTTTAGCACAAACATGTAAAATCAACTTGGTATGACATCCCTCTATCTATAATAGGTTTAAAGATAGTCATCATTATTCAACACTTAATTTGTGTACATGTATTTGTACAAATAAGCAGACACTGATATCCTACAATTTTAATCACATGTTCCTTAGATGCGCAGTCCCAACACACATACCCACATTAACAATATCTGTGTCTGTATGTGGAAAAGTTTCGAAGCAGGAAAAAAAAATTAACGACTCTAATTTGCATATTTTTCAAATTTTGACCATGCTGAATGACACACACAAAAAAACTCCATTGTAGGTGCTACATCCATGCTAAATCTGAAGGGTCCGGCTCCTGCGATGTCTCAAGACGACACAAAAATCAAGTGTAAAGATATAAAAAAAGGAAAGGCATTTCAAAGAACAATATGTCTGTACTCACACGCAGACTTAAAATCCTATGGGAAGTTATGAACACCAGAGGCGTAGCTTATTGTATACTATATATTAGAAATTTCATGAAACACTCTTTAGAATTAAACATCATTAGAACAATGTAATTATGTTTGTACTGTCATGATCAGAAACACGTAGCAGTAACTACTGATTAAAATTAAAAAAATCACCTGTGGCGTGCAGGCATATTATTTAAAGCACAAACATGCAACAATTTTTAAAAGGCGATCCTACCTCCAGTTCCAGGTTCAGGTACGGGGACTTCCTCCTGAAAAATTGTAAGGATTCTATAGCAGCCGCACCGGGGTCCATCATCAATCAGTTTTTATTCAGTTTAGCGTTTACATTTAAAATTCTAATATAGAATAAACAACAACATGAAATCATGGACATATATATTTAATGAGACGGGAAGGTTTACCAAGGAATATGATAAGAAGGCTTTCATACGGCGGGGCATCAAAACCGTTTCTTCGCCTTGAAAATCCAAGATAGCGGCCAAGCCGCTCCTAAGTTTTTCAAAAGAATTTTGGCTGAAGTAAACGTATGTTCTGCACTCGAGGAATTAATGTTTCTAAACATGAAACCAACAAAATCAAAACTAAATACCATGTGACTGCTTTATATCAGTAGAGAATATATTGTGTTCAGACATGTTTCTGGAAAGTGAAATTAGTATAAAGGCAAATATGCACAATTTAGTGCCAAAGTACAGTAACATATAGTAGTAATATACTGGTCAATTTCATCACTGAGGTTATGCTAATTCTGAATAACTGGCAAAAGGTACACGTAATTTACAATGCATTCTGGCTATATGTTACAGTGTGAGAACTCTGTCAACTGATTTCTTATTTTCCCTTTGTGCAACAGGAGATGAGTCAATATGCATATCAGAAAATCATCAAAGCTGCTGAAAACAAAATGTTCATATCCTCACCGGGATTCGGAACTGCAATCCGAACTGAGACACGTTTTCGCAATATTACTATTAATGAAGACAGTGTTAAGAAAGTTCTGTCTTCCCTGAGATTATCCTCTGCATCAGGGCCAGATAATATAGGGAATATTGTACTTACGAACACAACAGATTCGATCTGTAAACCACTTACAAAAATCTTTCAACTATCTCTTAGTGTTTCTCTTTTTCCCGATGCTTGGAAGAGATCCAATGTATGTCCTGTCTTTAAAAAGGCCAACAGACAGATTAAAAACAATTATTGTCCTATTTCATTGCTCTGTAATGTTTCAAAGGTGTTTGAACGACTGGTCTTTACTGCACTCTATGAATACTTGGCACAAAATAACCTACTCACTTCCAAAAATTCTGGCTTTAAGGCCAAAGACTCTACTATCAGTCAGCTTGTGTACATCCTTCACAATATCTACAACGGCTTAAAACAGTCCAAAGAAACTAGAATGGTTTTTCTAGATGTGTCCAAGGCGTTTGATAAGGTTTGGCATCCTGGTTTCCTTTTTAAACTTCGACAACTCGGCATCTCTGATAAACTTGTAGCCTGGATTGATAGGTATCTCTCAAACCGATTCCAACGTGTGATTATTCATGGCCAATCTTCATCATGGATACCCATTGAAGCTAGTGTGCCCCCCCCCCCCCGGTTCCATTTGGGGCCCACTTCTCTTTTTGGTCTATTTTAATGACCTAGTTGACAATATTACATGCGATGTCAGACTTTTTGCTGACGACACCAGTCTATTTGTAATTGTTAATAACCCCATCGAAACTTCTAATCATCTGAACATTAATCTCTCCATTAGACATAACTAGGGAAAGTTGTGGCGTGTTGTCTTTAATGCTTTAAAGTCTCTTTCTGTAATATTTTTAACCAAACTTGTTAAACCACACCACCCACCCGTTCGTCTTGGAGACTCCGAAATGCCTGCGGCAGCCTCACACACTTATCTTAGTGTTACAGCAATTTATCCTGGCATGCTCACAGTACTTGTATTACCATCAAAGCGAGCCAGCGAATTGCCCTTCTGCATAGATTCAAATATAAACTTTCCCGCAAAGCGCTGATTAAACTCTATTTAACTCTGATTCGATCAATTCTTGAATATGGTTGTGTGCTCTTTGACAACTGTGGTCGCAGACTTTCTGATCTTATTAAATCCATACAGTTTGAAGCTGCCAAAATATGCCCAGGTGCATGAAGTCACACATCACATGCCAATCTCTTACGTGAACTTGGTTGGACTACACTCGCCAGCAAAAAGAAGTACTTTAAGTTTTTTCTTCTTTGCAAAATGAATCACAACTTAACACCCTTTCTATCTCTCTCAACTAATTCCTCCAACTATTAATGCTCGAAAGCTCGGCGACACTAGCTCCATACGTCGCATTAATTGCAAAACTAATCGCTTAGACAAATGCTACCTACCTGACACTATTAAGCTGTGGAACAATCTTCCCTCCGATATAAGAGACTCAATTTCCCTCCAAATATTCAAATAAAAACTGAAAGCAACTCTACAAACAGTGGATCATGTTCCTGTTCATCTATACCCAAGGACACAGATTTGCCAACATTTATCATACTCAGCTTCGTCTTGGATTCTCGAGACGTAACTTTCATCTCTTTTAAAGTCAACACAACCTACATGTTTTTGTTCCTGTCCCACTGAAGATCCGCAACATTTTCTGTTCTTTTGTCCAAAGTATTCAACTTAAAGAATTAAATTTCTCAATTCCACCATCCCTATTATTGCTCCCGGCGTCCACCCGAATCTGATTATACACACAGCGAGTGACAGACTAGCTCATATTTTTCCATTTGGTAGCAACGACTTGTCCATTCCCTTCAACATACAAATTTGTGATGCTTTCCGCAGATACATCGTGGACACAAGACGCTCCATGCATAAGCAGTAATTTTCAATTGAGTTAGTCGCTGATTTACATAAACTTATTTCTTAAGTGTCCTTGCTATATAAGATAATACATGGGCTAACACCCGATTACCTTCATGACTTAATTCCAGGAAACGTGTCTTCTAGAAATATATACAATGTAAGATCAAAAAATGATATAAGCCAGATATACGCAAGAACTAGTATTTATAGCAATTCTTTTATACCAGCAACCATTCGTCAGTGGAATTTGTTACCCAATTCAGTTCGGAACTCTGAGGATCTTGATACATTTCAGCGTAAATTAGACAATGATAAACCAAAAATTAACGATTTATTCTACATTGGCAACCGGAAAGTAAACATTCTACATTCCCGAATTAGAATGGGCTGCAGTCAGTTGAACCACGACATGCATAAAATTGGCATCGCAAACTCTCCTAGTTGTGCTTGTGGCGCCACAGTAGAAAATTCGTACCATTTTTTCTTTGAATGTCCTCGCTTCATTACCGAACGCAACACTCTTCAAATGTTTATTATAACCAAGGCTCCGTTTACATTAAATACAGTTCTAAATGGAAGTTTAAAATGTTCAAAAGCCACTAATGTAGCTATCTTCGAATCTGTGCATACGTACATTATCCGCACTGGCAGATTCAACTGAAGCCCGCACTGGTTTCACTGGGTAGTTTGTATATACAGTTGATATTACGAATTTTGTTATATAGATATGGGTAGGCCTACCATTAAAGTGGCCACGTGCGGGCAAACATCATTACTTTTGTAAAAGACTTATTTCGAGACTGTTTATATCTTACAGTCAATACAAACTACTCATTACTCGGACCACTATCTGTGACGTCTGGTGGTGTCTTTATCTTGCATTCTGTTATGTGTCCGTTAATGTACTGTCCTGTGGTTTGTGCCGTTACCTTTCACACCATACTGTGTATTTTACTCCTTATTATTATTTTTTTGTTTTTGCAAGAGGAATTTGTATAGGCTATGCCTGATTTCCAATTGCTTTAATAAAATATGTTTAAACCAACTGTCCTTTATGAAATTTCCTACCGCTAGTCCGTACTATTGTGAACAGGGACGTATATGTGTACATTCTACCCGCAGTGAACTATTTTGCTGTGTTTTGCATTTTCGTGGCTAACTATTTTGATTTTTGTATGCAGGGTACAAATCTAAAACATGTGTACAGCATCTCTGTCAATTGGTTAATTTTATTCTTGTTTAGTCCTGTCTGTTTTGTAATATACATTTTGTGTGTCACTCAATGTTCTGGAGAACCCCCCGATTAGTGACAGCTCGTTGTACTGTAGGGCGATCCAGTTGAAATAAATATGTTTAAACTAAACTGATTCAGACTTGATTTCGGTGCGATGAAAATTAGGCTTTGTCCAAGAGCCTCCACCTGTAGAATTTCATAACATGCGTCGCCATTAAAAAAACCCCGAAAGTTTGTTGATACAGAGAATGATTCACTCTTACAGAAACAATGTATTCTCTTGACTCAAGATTAACCATTGGTTGTAAATCCACTTTCCGTCAAAGCTAACAAAGGAGGCAAGCTACGGCTAATTTGGGACTTAAGTTGGAAATAAGTTTCTGTATAAACACAAATTCAAAATGGAGGATATGGCCATGGCTAGACACTAACTCGACCCGGGCGTTTGGGTATTTTCCTTTGATATTAAGAGCGCTTATTACCACGTAGAAATTTCCCATGAACATCATGAATATTTGGGGTTTCAATGGTTCTATAAAGGCAAGTTTTTTCTTGTGTGTGTGTTCTCTGTTCTCGCATTTGGACTCAGCAGCGCACCCTACCTGTTCACCAAGTTAACCCGGCCTCTAATTACTCATTGGCGCTCTCAAGGCATTAAATGTCTTAATTTTCATCGATAATGCAATTGTTGGGGCTACCGACAGGGATTTGGCCATTCAACAGTCGCATATCACGCGTCATTATCTACAGAGGTCGGGGTTTATAGAAAGTTCTGAAAAGTGTA
>OZ026621.1:48323045-48350045 GCA_964020975.1 Hermodice carunculata | reverse complement strand
AATGGGAACCGAAACGCAGCTAGGACTGACTTCGACACGAATTGACCTGGAATCAAAACTTATCGTCGGTATCGGAATGGCGCCTAAAATCTAACATTATTAACATATAGTATTTTCGAAATTTTCAAGCAGTTCATATTAAACATTTAGCTGCCACTGGGGGGGGGGGGGGGGGAGAGTGGTTTCTTTCTATGCACCATGTGTTCGGTGCAAAAGTCAAGTTGTATGCGCAATTCATTCACTGCTACATTGAGCAGCGGAGGTCTTGGAATGACTACATATCCTTGTCCTAGGGATGTATCTCTGAACTCATATATTGGCTGAATAACATTGACTCGCCCAATTCATGCACGCTTTGGCAATTGATAATACCTTTGACACTGTGGTCTTCAGCGACGCCTCTTCAGTGGCTTACGGGACACTTGCAACTCTGTCTGATCGAGAAACACAAGTCATTCATGGGAACTGGTCACACATTGAAACAAATACAAGCCCCACCTGGCGAGAACTCAAAGCCATGGAGATTACTTTAAAAAGTTTGGGGCCTGAGGGTTCACACAAAACGATAAACTGGTACACTGATAATCAAAGTGTTCCCATTATTAGAAACGAGGGGAGTATGAAACTGGAGTTATACCATTTGGCGTCAGAATCATGTCACAAGTTGGGGATAGATTTGTTAAACTCTTGGATCCCAAGAGAACTTAACAGTGAAGCAGATTTATGAGCAAAATTGTTGACAGAGATGAAGGGGAAATTGAAGATAAAGTATTTCTTTATCTCAATGCACTCTTGGGCCATTCACACTGGACAGGTTGCAAAATTATTACAATGCCAAATGCAAACGTTTTAATCCAAAGTTTTGGACTCCGGGTACAGAGGCTTTTAGTGTAAACTGGCATGACGATATCAATTGGGAGGTCCCTTCACCATGGATGATGCCCAGGGACATTTCACATATGCGTAAATATTCAGCACAAGGCACGGTTGTAATACCAAAATGGCAGTCCGCCTATTTCTGGCCCATTATATGCCCAGATGGCACTCACTTGGCCGATTTTGTCCGGGACTGGAGAGTGACGGGGGGGGGGGGGGGGAGGGGGGAGGGGGAGGGGGGAGCTGGTCATGTGAAACAAGGGAAATTCCCAAACACCATATTTTCGGAATCAATGTCATTCACGCTGATGGCTTTGAAAATAGATTTTCTTTTAGCGAACAGACCAGCGATTGTGGGGTTTTGCATAGCGAGAGGTGGAACGTGTGCAAAGTGCTGGGTGTTATAACAGTATTGGTATATTCAATTTTGAGCTGCAGTCTCTTGACTTGGTTTTGATACAATTTTAGGGGCTTGTAATTTTCAGGCATGCAGATAAGTTACGCATTACATACATTCTGATGAGGAGTTATCTTTACACTCAGCATGCGAAAGTTGCGTTTTGTTGAGTTGGCAACACGCCTTGGTGGTGCATGATGTAATATGCCTTGGTTTCGAAATGAAGTATTTTGCCTTGGTGGCAGATGATATGTCTTGGTGGGGTGGCAAATGGTGCAATGTTTTTGCAGGCAAATGTCTTACGCCTTGGTGACGAATGATATGGTATTTTCTTATTATGCACTTGACTCGTTTTCGAGTATTCTTAACCCTTTGGACAATTGCTTTGTGTCTAGTTATAGAATCTGCTAAAAACGTTGAGTATACCAGTTACGCATAGGCCTCCAGTGCCTACTGATGCCTTAGAGAAATTGTTTGTAAAATATCAGAATCACAGTGATGCTATGCTATTGTCAGGAGGGACATTGTCATGTGTCTGTTATCTTTCGCCGGCCTCCTGCAATATGATGAACTATCATCCTCTCGATGCAAAGATATTTCTAGTCATGATTCACATATTGACATTTTCATTTCCAGAAGCAAAACTGATCAATACAGGGAAGGCAATTATGTAGTAATTGATCGTTCAGGTAAAGTCACTTGCCCGGTTGACAACTTAGTACAATTTTTCTCTTGCTATGGTATTAACTTGACTCTGAATTAGTCCTCTTCCGATCCGGATATAGAAGTGGCTACGTGACTGAACTGATTTCTAAGAACAAAGGGATAAGCTACACTCGAGTAAATGAAACTATTAGACTTCGTTTGAAAGAATTTCTTCCTGACGTACATCGGTACTCTATGCATTCGTTCAGGGCAGGTGGGGCTGCTAAAGCCGCTAATGCAGGAGTTAGAGATCGTATGTTCAAGAGGCACGGGCGCAGGTATGTGGAAGACAGTCTTCCAGCTACAGTGGATGTCCGTTTAAAGCTAGGACTATATATTTACTCTTATTAAGGTGCAGGGCACTATACACGAGTTCTATCTTTCCCATTAATTTGCTGTACTTTTTCCTTCCAAATCTGTAGCGATGCCTACTGTCAATTTATATAAACCATGTGTCTATTATTAAATAAATCATTATTCTATGATTACTAGTGGTAATTAAGCCTAAACTTTCAGTTTTATGTCGGTTCGTAGAATAGACAGAAAACATTGTTTGGCGGCTGTGAATGGAGGGTCACTTGCGTCAAGTGCACGCCCATGATTTTGGTCGCGTGGCTTTTTATGTAAAAGTCTCAGGGTGAACAGAGACCGCTCACTTCCTAGCATATCTTTGCAGGATTTTCAGTCGTCAATTCTACATGCTCCTTACGCTTTCCAGAGTTTTTGGCCTTGTAAGTTCTTGGGAGGTTTTACCTCTGGTTTCGGTGTGGGGGACCTCCTGGGTCATTACAAAAATTCTTATTAGTACCTCTAGTATGTTGTGCCCCTTTGGCTGTTCTACACTATATTGTTCTAGGTTTCTACTTTTTGTGTACACCAAGTACAACTACCAATGGCGTCCCATTTACCCTGTTCGCTTAGACCAATAAATCTGGACCGACGCCTGCTGCCAATTTATATTAACAATGTGTTTATTATTAAATCTATCATATTCTATGATTACCAGTGGTAATTTAGCCTAAACGACACCAACACCTTGGAAATCTGTGCCTCATGCCATCGTTCCATTGTTATGTCACAGGGTGGTGTTCTCGCCCCCCCCCCCCAAATGTTACATCGACAGGCAATCCCTGCGATATGTTAGGGATAGTTCAACATTATCATCATTTTTTAATTAGTACTTAGGGTACTAAATTTCATGACCCCCCTCCCTCCCCCCAAATTAGTACTTTAAAAATGATGATTTTCCCCAAAATCATAGCAAAATTGCACAAAACAGACCAAAAATTGACCATCATTTTCCATATCCTGTGAACGTGTACAGACCCATTTAACCCCCTCCCCCCTTGCGTACTGTAAGTACTAATTCAAAAATGATGAAAATGTTGAACCATCCCTTAGGTTGCAGTTCATTTAGCACCTCATTTTGTACCTCATGCACGCAGGTCATGCATAACAATAATAGCCATGAAGACTTTAGTACCAGTTAGGGTATTGATGATACGGAGTTGTTGCAGGACATTTGACTTCCTGATATGTTGATAAATTTTCATTGCGTGGCTGTTACAGACAATGTTTATGGCACCAGTTGTTATTTTGTTTGGTTTCCGCGGGATATGCCTTGCAAAAACTCTGACAGTTTAATAATAACCGCAACAAACATTGTATGCAACTCACACCCAATGTTAAACTTCATTTCTCACATGAATATATTTTGCCGGGAACTGCCAAGGAATCTTTGAATCGCTACAGATTTTCCCACGACGCTTTCGCTATTTTGCTTGCTGTTCTGGCACATGTGGACTCCCCATTTTACACAAGCACAGAACTGACGTGCCCCTTGAAGAAAATACAGTAGAATCTCAAAGACCACCTCAATAAAGAGACCATTTCTATGTTAAGACCATCAATTTACAGACCCATTTTTGATTATCCGTCATTAAATTATATTCCCATTAAGACCACTCCCCTATTAAGACCACATTGTCAGTCCCTCAGTGGTCTTAATAGGGAGATTTCATTGTAGTTCTACCTATAATCCCATTTTTTTTCAAATTACAACAGAAAACAACCATGAGTTTCACTACAAAAAATATCCCTATTTTACCGTGAGAATTTGGGACTTTTTCGGCAGAACTAAAGGCAACCAACATTCGTAGTATCTTGCTGAACATGCAGAGAAAACTACTCCAGGCCCATTCAAGTTACTGGCCAACAGAAAAAGGTGCGCAACAATGAAGAAAGTTACTCTGTTGTGGACAGAAATTAAACCCTTAATAGCGCATGGAACAACCACTGTGAATGTGCATGTACTAGGTCCAATTACTATAACTCTGGGTCTATAAAAACTGTAAAAAGAAATGACATTAAATTTAAAAAGACAGTTTGTACTTTTCGTTTCTGGGAACGGGGGGGGGGGTCTATGTAGTGGCATATTTAGATTGATATAGGACAGACTATTATAGATCCGGGTAATGAAAATATCTTCCTTGGGCAAGGAGGTATAGATGGCCATATATGCATGCATCATATTGTGTGTCATTCTTTCCATCACCTGAAAAATCTACACAATAAATCGTCAAGCAGATTGTCACCATAGCCCTGTAAGTTATCATGTCAATGTTTCACCTACAATTTGGGTTTCCAAAGAATTCCTTTCAGACATTATCTTAGCACTTAGTTCTCAGAATTCTCAATATTTCTGATAACGGTAAATTCATTTCAGCAAGGTGGCCAGCAAATGACAAGAAACGTCCACGTTAACACAACTCTCAGAGTAAAAATATCTAGGTTAAAAAGCTTTGGTAAATTTTCGGTCGAGTTCTAGGTTTTTGTTTTTAGCCATATGTAAAATATACAAGACCTATACTTGAACTTGATTGGGATTATGGTAGTCAACATACTAACATTATCAATGTCTGCTTCAAAAATAACAAAAGTATCATAATTCTGTATGAATATAGTGCACTTGATATATCAAGTTAGGAGACAAGCGCTACGCACTTTGGAAGATCGGGGTGGTATTTGAGAGACCTGGTCTGTGGATATAATTTACATCACAGCTGAAAGTGACATACCAGCTTTCCAATAACCTCACGGGTGTATCTGAAACATGGACATCTTGGAAGTCAAAGAGATTTTTCTCATGCGGAGATTCTGTAGATTCTTACAGTTGTGACAATATGCAAATTATATTTATGAAATATATTGCAGAGCTGTCTTGATCTGAATATGGACGTCTTTTTCGTGACTTCACATAACTTTTATTGTATGTCAGTCATTGTAATTTCTGTAGATACAAGTTGATTTTTTTCATGTTCACAAAATCTAGATGAACCTCACTGTGCATTCCGTTCTGCATGAAAAGGCATTTTCTTGCCTTTTTCTTTTGGTCATAAATGCAGAAGTACTATTTATTTATTTGTTTGTTTATTTATTTATTTATTTATTTATTTATTTATTTATTTATTTATTTATTTATTTAGTTAGTTAGTTAGTTAGTTAGTTAGTTAGTTAGTTAGTTAGTTAGTTAGTTAGTTAGTTAGTTAGTTAGTTAGTTAGTTAGTTAGTTAGTTATTTAGTTAGTTAGTTAGTTAGTTAGTTAGTTAGTTAGTTAGTTAGTTAGTTAGTTAGTTAGTTAGTTGTTTAAACCTCCCATCATTGGGGGAAATGGTACGACATACATATACAGAGTATACAAAATACACAACACCAAACATATTAGACATGGCTTCAAAATCGTGACACAAAAGTTAAAGGAGACTAATAAAAGTCAAGGGCCATTATTCAGCAACTTCACAAGACGGTGTTCAATGGAGCCCCGTCTATTATAGTGATTGTGGACAACGAGGTATCTCAGTGAGTCGGTGATGTTGGCGTCAGTGGCTCACTGAGATTATATACCTAGCTAGTATCCTGTCGTGCTAGGAGATCCAAGGGGGGGGGGCGATTTTTAATTTTACGGTAAAGTAAGCAACATTCATTCGCCAAGACGTTTTGCCGCATGTTCCGTTCGAACAAATTGACATGCGGGCTTCCTTCAAGGATCAGCAAGCCTAGTCTTAACTCTGTAAGTGTCAAATTTTGGACTGAGTCAACAGTTTTTCTCGAGTAAAGCTGTTGACCTGGGGTATTCTCCCTGGAAAGAAAGGTCTTTACGAGGAATACGAATCTGGAATCATGATAATTTAGACCAGTTTAGCAAAAGTAGATCGACTTTAGTCGTGATTGACACACAGATAGTTAATTCAATTATTGCTCATTGGTTGGTCCAGATCAACATGTTTCCCCGGCTCGCTTTGGCGGCACCGCGCTAGGCAGTCACAGCAGGAGGCTGTCGATTCATACGTTAACGTGGCACTTACAGGGCGGACAAGGCACTGTATGGCACACAGGGCTGACACACAACAAGGTTATAATGACTAAAATCAAGTTTTTGTTTTTTTTTTTTTAAAGTGGGGTGGGGTGGGTGGGATGGGGATGGAGTAAGGGGTTTTCCGTACTGGCGTACTGGGTATTTTCATTTGCCGTACTTACGTACAGGAAGCCTTCTTTATTTCCGTACTTCGTACCAACCATTATTTTGTACATTTTCTAATTTTCCTTACCTTGTACTAGGGCAAAATTATTACTTGTACCAGCGTACAACCCCCCCCCCCCCTTTCTCCCTAAGAAGATTCCTGGAAGATATAAAATTCCAAATTATATATACAGATGCCAAAATACATTCTTCAATCAAATTTTGCAGGATTTTTCACGTTGATACTTTTTCTTTTACAAATAGACCAAGCCCATTGTTGTCTCCGTTCGTTGGTTTAAATTTATTTCATTCAACAAAAACATAAAGTGAAACTTCACAGGTATAGTTGCAGTTGGGAAAAAGGACAAAGCCCTATCCAAATCCTTCACATTTCAGTTTAGGAGAATAGAGAGTAGGTGTGCCTTTATTTATTCAGCAGGTCAGTTTAACACCAGCAGGACGCGATTGTGAGACTTAACATATTTATGGAGTCTCTTTAATATACGTCATGTACACGTTTACGTTTTAAATTACGCATAATTCAAGCTTAAGTTCACGCCGCCGCAAAGGGTTCCAGTTCCGAAAGTCTTGGTGGATGGTGTTATTCATATGCAGTGGAATTTCCCTATTAAGACCAAGTAAATGGTTATGGGTTGAATTTCGACTCAAATACGGTTTAGTTCTGTTAGGTGTGTACTACCGCCCACCAGAAAGAGATTTTCTTTTATTGATGAACTTGATCTTCTACTACTTCAACCCTTGAGTGTAACCCTAAAACTCTAATCATAACTGGTGACCTTAATATAGGTTCCAGTCCTGGAACACTGATCATTCAGAGAGCAACTTAGGACTGCGCCTAGTCAATGTTTTATCCCAAAATAACTTATTTCAATTAATAAACGAACCGACCAGAATAAACGATGTATATGAAAGTCTCCTAGATCTCATGATCCCAGATTCACCAGGCTATGTCCTAAATTCGGGTATCTTACCACCCATTTCTACATCTGATCACTCAGATGTATTTTGTACTTTTTCGATTTCCCACCGCGTAGATAACCCCTTCAAAAGGACAATTTGGGACTTTAAGAAAGCTAATTTTGAAGATTCAAACAAAACTGCCCTTGACGCCCTTTTTAACATAGGTTTCGAAGTCTTTAATGATATTAACGACATGGTATCTTTCTGGACAGATCTTTTTAGCGGCTTATGCAAAGCCATGGGTCACTTGTAAAACTTAACAGTTACTTAGACAGAGAAATCGTGCTTGGAAACGTTTCAAACGTTTTAGCAACAAAATTCGTCCCTTTACTTATATTGATTTCATTACTCTTGAAAGACTCTACATGTTCTATAAACGGAAGCGCTATACTGTAGTCAACGCCCTTCGTAGATCCATGAGGTCATATTTTTCAAAAATTCGCAGTGAATTGGATTCTAATGTCATTAATCCAAAGAAATGGTGGAACCTGAGCAAGAGTTTTTCTAGGTTCCAAGCTCAATCAATCCATACCTCCCCTTCTCAAAAACGGCACTGTAATATCCAGTAACGTTGAAAAATGTGAAGATTTCAATAATTACTTTGCCAATCAATGTAAAGTTTCTCATGAAGACGATCCTATGCCCCTGCCTGACTTCTCGTATCGCACCGATGCGAGGTTAAGTGAATTCCAAATTGATGAAAACGATGTAAAAAAGGTATTACAATCTCTAAAGTCCACCTCTGCTACGGGACCTGATGGTATAGGTAACCTCATCCTAAAGAACACCGCATCTGGCCTTTCCGAATCACTTACCAAACTCTTTGACCCCTCTCTTGCTGCTTCGTGCTTTCCAGATTCATGGAAAAAATCTAATATATGTCCTGTATTAAAAAAGAACGAGAATCAGGTCAAAAGCAACTATCGCCCTATTTCATAACTGTGTAATGTTTCTAAAGTTTTTGAACGTTTAATATTTAATGTTCTGTACGAGTACTTTATTCGTCACGATCTACTGACGCGCAAAACTTTGGCTTTATGAAAAACGACTCTATCAACCAGCTTATCAAAATTGTTCATTATATATATATATATATATATATATATATATATATATATATATATAAAATGGCCTGGAACTACGAAAAAAAGGCAGGATGGTTTTTCTCGACATCAGTAAGGCTTTTGACCGCGTGTGGCATGAGGGTCTTCTTTTCTTTGAAGACAGCTGGGTATTGAAGGTCCTTTACTCGAGTTTATCGGTAATTACTTATCAAACGCTTTCAGAGATTTACGATTGGGGATCAGTCGTCCTCTTTGCTTCCTGTGGAGGAAGGGGTACCCTGGGGCTCTTTTCCAGGGCCTCTTCTCTTTCTAGTTTATATTAAGGACATAACTGATAATATTGTGTGTGATATTAAGCTTTTCGCTGACGACACTAGCATCCTGGAGATAATCCATGATCCCGTTACCTCTGCAGGTCGGATGAACTCGGATCATGTTCATATCTCTGCATGGGACAAACAGTGGAAAATGTCTTTTTATGCTATTAAGTCCTTAGCTGTTTTGTTTTCCACTACACATAATGAGCCAGATCACCCGCTTTTACTCCTTGGCAATTCTGTTATACCAGAAGGTACTGGCCATACACATTTAGGCGTTACACTTTCTAGTAATCTAAAGTGGGATGCCCATATTACCAGAATTGTGGAAAAAGCGACGAAACGTCTGTCTTTCCTCCACAGACTTAGATCTAAGTTATTTCGCAATACTCTAATTCGGCTTTACAAATGCATGGTATAATCTATCTTAGAGTATGGATGCAAAATTTTTGACAATTGCTCACAGACTCTTTTTGATTCCCTCGAGTGTGTTCAGCATGAAGCAGCTCGCATTTGTTTAGGGGCCCTTAAACGTACTCCCCGTCATCTTATGCTTAAGGAATTAGGCTGGCCTACTATAGCTAAAAGACTCCAATACATCAAATTAATCATGTTTTACAAAATTGTTAATGGCCAAATTCCGGCTTATCGTTCGGATCTCGTTCCGATTAACAATGGTCAGCCCACTGTTCAGTTAAGAAACCCACGCAGCCAAAGACAAATCAGGTTTAATTCCTTACGATTCGTAAATTCGTTCTAATATATTACCGTCTCCAGCTTGTAAATGTCGAAATCCTGACGAAAGTACTCTTCATTTTTTCCTAGGATGTCCCCATTATTCAGTTACCATGAAATCCTTTTTAAAAACGGTTTGTTACATTCTAATTTCTAGCTCCAGGTGTGAATCCTAGTCTTGTAGTCTATCTAGCAAGTGATATACTTATCCGGTATCTTACACATGGTAACAATGACCTTTCTGCAAACCTTAAAATTAAATTTTTTGATGCTGTCCAAAAATTTATTTCTGATTCCAGACGATTCATACTTTGATAACCATGTTGATCCAGTCTATATGCGGTTTATGGCTAAGACTATCATCATTTCTTTGGATACCGAGCTAGTGACAAAGTGGATCTTTCTGGATCAATAACTTGTACTTATACTTTAATCGACATGTCTCTGCTTGTGAGTATTTACTTCATAGCATCCAGGAAAGTGCATTTTTCAATATTATTGTAACTATGAGTGGTACATATTAAGCATCTCGTGAATTGTATTGTCCTGTGTGTGTGTTGTATATATTCTGTGTGTCTCTCTATGTCTGGAGGGTCTGTTTTTTAGTATCTATTAGGGGGTCCAGAATAAATAAATATGTTTAAAGTAAAGTAAAGTAAAGTAAAGCAAAGCACTGCAAAAGTGGTGTAAATGGGGATATAACGTAATAAGGTTAAACAAAACGGGTCTGTTAATTGGTGGTCTTTATATATAAATGGTCTCTTTATTGAGGTGGTCTTAATTGGAGATTCTATTGTAGATATGGTTTTAACTATAATAATTAAGGAGAAAAAGGGAGAATGACAAAGATATACCATTCAGCTTTCTCGGTGAGACTGAAAATTCAGTACCTGTGGGCAGTAAAATTGATAGGTAATTAAAGTGTGTGTTGACACACACACTTTTCTGTTTTTCCTCGAGTTCTTTATTAAAGTGTTTGTGTCAACACACACTTTTCTGTTTTTCCTCGAGTTCTTTATTAAGTGTTTGTGTCAACACACACTTTTCTGTTTTTCCTCGAGCTCTTTATTAAAGTGTGTGTGTCAACACACACTTTTCTGTTTTTCCTCGAATTCTTTCTTTCTTTCTTTCTTTATACAGAGAAATGAAGATCGTTAAAATTATGCAAATTAGGTGCATCTGAAATTTTAAATCTTGGATATCTTCAAAAGTATAATAGATAGAGATGTCATTCCAACTTCTACTCGGGGGTTATTGACCAGTGCGCATCTAATGAATTTAAAACAAAAGTTGTAGCCATTTTATTTATGCTAATTAGCAGCATTTGAAATTTTAAAACTTGAATATCTTCAAAACTATTATAGATAAAGATGTCATTTTAACTACTACTAGGGGGTTGTTGACCATTGCACATGTAATGAATCTAAAACAAAAGTTGTAGCAATTTAAATTATGCTGATTGGCAGTATTCACAATTTTCAATGTTGAATATTTTCAAAACTAGAATCGATAGAGATGTCATTTCAACTTCTACTAGGGGGTTGTTTACCATTGAGCACCTAATGAATTAAAAATAAAAGTTGTAGCAATTTAAATTATGCTAAATAGCACCATTAGAAATTTTAAATCTTGAATAACTTCAAAGCTATAATAGATAGAGATGCCATTCCAACTTCTACTCCTGTGTTACTATTGTGCATTGCCATGCCAATATGCTTTGAAGACACACACACTGATTTGTTATGCAGCGAATCATCTTTCCTAGTTAGTGTTTGCTTTATACAGCTGTGTATTTCTGCAACAAATTACTGTTGGCGTAACATGTTCAAAACCTTCACAAACTGTGCGCCCTTTATGAGGTCGTTTCATTGCTTTTGATTTGCATGCAAGTTTGATCTTAAAGGTAAGCGTTCGTGGCTTTAGCAAGAGATTACCCTCTCTTATTAGGTATTTGGTACGCCTCTTTTCCTGATTTCTGGACCAATATAACATGTACATTGGACAGATGAACAAATTTATCTCGCTTATGGACTGAAAGTACTTGCGGTGTTATTTCCGGCTCAAATTGACCAATGATAAATTGATAATAACAGATACCCCCTCCCTTTCTTCATTAACTCTTTACTTTTCGTTCCCTCAGCGGTTTTATCTTTGAAAGGGAAGTATTCTTCACTGCTTTTAAGCCCAACAGCGCCAGGAGAAAAGCATGTTCGTTACTGGCCATTGACACTAACAGCAAGGCGTTTGACACATTTTCGTTGACCCAATTTAAGCCCCCCGTGGCGTTTGACGGAACGACAAGGAAATGATTTGCAACCTCTCAAATTGATATCCTGTAGGAATTACGATTATTTTTCTTCTTAAAATTGTAGGTCTCAACATTAATACATACCAATCTCAGGTCATGTGGTCCATAAAGAACTGCAGCTAAATTTGTGTCCTTCGACATTATCAGTGCATACTTTTTTATCACTGACCTATTCAGTTCTATTTGACCTCATTGTATAACACTTATCATTGAATAATATTTATCATTGCCTGCTTGGTAGACTTGCCACCCTTTGATTCTTTGACTGAGGCCTTATGCTCAACATCTATCAGACACCAGAAGTATGAAGCATATGGTGACTTAATTTTAAGGTTCCTTTACTTGCTTGACGGGAATTAAACATATGCCATGGCTCGACGGACAGGATCCAGAATAAACTACCACGGCATTCTTCCGAGGAAACGTATGATGTATCTTGGTATTTGTCAGAGCTTACGGTCATACTATGGGCTTACGGTCATACTATGGCCTGTTTGGCATGACAGTAACACCCAGCCGTCATATCACGGACCGTTTGTAGCTCCATGGTCATATAGACCGCAACCCCTGTCTCATCCATCGATAAGATAGTGGCCGATAGTTTCACATAGTACTACTAGTAGTACTAGTAGCCTCTTGGTCTGTTTGCTTACTATTTTTTTTATTTTTTTCCAAAGCAAGTTTACAGTGAATCTCTGTGACCACCTACTAAGACGATCGACATGAACCTAAAATCTATCAACTAATTCTATCTACTCTTAAAAATTATGACATATTGCCTAAATCTCAAACTCCAAGATTTGCTTAACACAATTAGTGACTAATTTGCTCAGTGATTATTACAAAGTGTCCCTACTTTAGATAAAGACTAAGGCAACAATTTCACCTAGAATTTTTGGTATGGCACGCCCTAAACCCGCGCTGAAGAAAGTTCTTGACCGAGGGCATGATTTCCTAATTATCAATAGGTTGGCATGTTTGTTGCATTAGTTCGAGGTTATTTTTTGGATCTTCCCTCAAGTTGAAGGCACTGTTGCGACTGGTCACTGTAAAATTGAATGCTTTCTTATCTTCTTGCGAAATACATGGCATACTTTGCAGACTAATACAGTGAAATATACGATACATGCTTGGGCAACAAATAAAAATCACACACACACACACACACACACACACACACACACACACACACACACATATATATATATATATATATATATATATATATATATATATATATATATACATATATGATTTTATAAATACTTTTGACTCAAACTTTCAAGTCTTGAACTGCACTGGGTGATTATGTGTGCTTTATTTCCAAAAGATGCCACACTTAGAACAATAAAGTCACGAGTATTCCCACCCGAATCATCCAAAAGCGTCCTGGTGTAAATTGAGCCTAAATTTATCATTAATTATATGAGCGACCAACCCGCCCGAAAACAGATGGATGACTTATTCTCGTCAGGAAAGGGCTAACGTGATGCAACATAAAAGACAAAGATAGGACTCACTCCATTTCTCATTTTATTCAATAGAAAGCACATACAGAAAGTTTGCTTTTTCGAGAGCATTTAAACGTATGTAACAACAAAAAAGTGCAGTGTAGATGTTTCATTTCAATATATGACAAGGAGATACCACTGATATACATACATGTGGATGTCACATTAAGACATCTCACATTCAGAAATTCGACTTCGAGGACGTAAAGACACTTCACTTAGACAAGTAATAAGCAAGAAAACATCAATTATGCACAAGAAACGAGATACGTCATTTATATTTAATGCTCGTGACTTGTTAAATGCAAGCATAGTACGCTTGCTTGCATGAGATACGTCACTCGCATTTAATGCTCGTGGCTTGTTAAATGCAGGCATAATTGTCCGCTTGCTACATCTTATAGACACGTGGAAACTCAGTAATTCTATGCAAGAAAAATACTGAGCTCAAGGGGAAATCATCCATATATAGTAGGAAATACATTTTTTTTTATGTGAACTGTGCTAATTTTTGCCTTAGACAAGAGCGTGATTGGTAAAACATTTAATACAATCCCTGAATATAAAAACGGCCAATCACTTGTAAAAGTGGGAGCAGATATAAATAAGATTCTTTCACCCCCTCAATTTAAACTTTACAAGACAGGGATGGTCTCATTTACAGAACAAAAACATTTAGCTGCGATTATTGGCACAAATACTCATTTATATGATTTAAAAACAAACAAAAAATGCCCACCCCCCAGAACAAGCTGCACAGAGAACACGAAAAGCTTTGGCACTTCGCAATTACAAATAATCCACTGACTGTCCTTCACACACGTGGACTGAATCCATATAATGACGCGGGGGGGGGGTTAATTTTTTTTTTTTGGGGGGGGGGCTTTTTTTGTGACACTATAACTGCAAAATTGCGAGCCTCAATATAATCACAGCCCAGCCCAAGTCCAAGAAACTTCTGGGTACAATTGTTTACTGCTATTATATATCAACTTTGGCACAATGGCATCATAAACTCAAGAGCTGTCGCTTTGGGGTACCCTCTCTTGCATCATGGGATTTGATATATCTTTTGACTATGACACACTTAACAAACTTGTAGGCCTATCCTAGCTAAAGGTGCGATATCTCTTACCATATCATAAGACTGTCTGTAGGAATATCGTGCGCTATTACGCCATTCTACCAAGTCTACGTACAACCCGCACATAGATTCACCGCCCGTGCCAGCATTAAACGTGCTCAAACGTGCTGGCATAAAATCTGGCGCAGGCAAGTAAAAATCACATCGCAAACTGTTCATGCTCAGCAACCAGATATGGCAGAGGCATCTGGCGACTTGCCATAGAGGTGATCTGGGTTGGTTTAATTTCTTGACACACTGCCTTTTGTTCCAGTGATGCATGCTTGTAACACCTAGTGCTCAACCCATGTCATTTGGGGTCAGGTGGGTCAGCAAAACCCATTACATTGTAGTGAACCTAAAAGTTTCACCCTGCATATGAGGACGATTTTTGGAATTATCATCTTTTAATCGACCTGAATTAGATTTTATTATCTTTCAAATACACGCAGGTGTAATAAAAATGAAAGTTTATTGCTTATTTGGCAACATATAGAGAGGTTTAAGTTATATCTGCTAATTCCCCATGTTAATCTATGGAGAAAAAGTGATGGTCATGGGAAGTGACCCAAAGATGTGGGCGGTCAACCATGACAGGATGGGCAGCACCACCTTTCGGCGAATTTAAAACTAACCCAAATATAGACTATAACACAATGCTTTTGGTGATACGCATAATTATGTGTTTGGCCAACGGTTGGTCACAAAGTGCGTACAGCGCATGGTGCGAATTGGTGATAAGCATAATGCGTTTGGCTATAAACATAATGCGCCTAGCCATTCACCATATGCGTTTTGTCCGTGAAATGCCAGTGGCATTGGTTTGCACTTTTTCGCCTGGCTCTACTAGCATGCGCGCACGTGCTAACGTTTTTTTCGTTTTTGTTTTTTTGTTTTTTTTTGTGCATGAGAGCATATATTTTAGAATTGCCAGCATGAAGAGAACTTATGTGTGAGCCGTACTGTAGCATTCATATCAACATATAAAATATTCTGGCCTACTTTACGATTTAGTATGGATTGTCGCGAGGTCTTAAGACACCGAAATCAAAATCAATTATCATAGGGAAATAGGCCTACCTCGCGTTAAAAGCACTTATGTATAGGCCTATTCACAGAACTGTATGATGAATGAGATAACCCCCCAGAAGCTCTCCTTTACAATAACATTATTTACACTTACAGTGACCTCGAGTTGATGACAAGTAGGTCATACGGTTTTACCAATTAACTCCATCTTGCCTTAAACTAACGAAGGGGCCAAAGCATGGCAGCTTGAGCTGCAACTTCCAAGTCACTCTTCTACCAGCTCCGTATCCCTGTGTAGCTGTTCTTTTACATGAAAGACTTGTGGTATATTTTTATTCACTCACTCCTCCTCTCTGAAATGACACATATTCATTATCAAGCTCGACTTCAGTTTTACCTGATTTACACATTTACCCGTTTCTTCATCTTATTAACACCCAGACACAGATTACTCTACCTGTTCATAGCATAGCTTGATCACAGACTACATATACACTCATTTTGGCTTTCCTCACTACTCTTATTCACGTAGGCCAACGCGCATTTCCATGTAGGCCTAATCAACAAACTCATCCTGAATTCATCACACATAGTCACACTCACTTCAGCCACTTGTCCACTACTAGCATACATGTAAGAGAAAAAAAAAACTCTAGTAAAAGGACAATACATTTGTCTTCAAAGTACGAACCAGACTATGCGCATATCGGCAGATTTTGCTGTAATTTTTTTGCCAAAGTGTGTGAATTTTATGCTTATTTGGTTATGGAATCAAGAGTCTATAGGCCTACAGAATTTTGCATGACTGAGATTGAGTTACATTTTTCTCTCACGAAGGATCACTTTTAGTGGGGAAAATCAATCTTGACCTTTGGTCACTCGAAATTTTTCCCTCACCAACAGCGGTCGCTAGTGAGAGAAAAAATGGTAAATCACTCTTCAGCCATGCAAGATGTTATTTATTCTATGTTTAATGTAGTATTCATCTCAAAATATGCCCTGGGCCTACTTTCAACGCCGACCTGGCGTGCCGTGTTTGCGTACGTCCCGGCTTACGTTCGTTGTGGTTGTTCCACGTCACGTGTGACGTAGAAACAAACATCTCTCATGCACATTTGATTTTGTGCGTAGGCTTATATTATAATATAGGTGGGAGTATTAGGCCAATCAGATGTAAGAGCACACACCATGTGACCAGTCTGTAATCTACGGTACAGTCCCCCTTAATTGTCTCGTTTTGATATTGAGCAGACGCCGTTAGAGGGCGCACATACTGTGACTGCTGCCGACATTTTGACAAAGTTTGTAAGTTTTAAAGTGACATCAGCAGATAAAACCTATATCATAAATGGATTAATACACCGCTAACGGGCCCGAGGTCTTCTATCTGCCGATACAGGCCTCTCTGTCAAGCTCCGCGGTGTTTTAATCCTTTATTAATGCACAACATAAAAAATGCAGGCATGCAACCATTTAGTTGTAACAATGTTTAGGTCATATGATTTACAGTGAGTTGTTACTTTTGAATTTCACTGTAAAAGTTATTCACTCCCAAACATAGAATGTAAAAGTTTTCACACTCTTTAGGAGGTAAATAGGATTTAGTGTTTTTGCAACTGTACCAATTGCATTTTAACCATACGACTAATACCTGTACAATGAAAGACTTAGCGGTAATATTTGAGACTATTTTTCCTTTGGGTAACCTTAAAATACGGCTCCGAAAGAATTACTGTCACTGTATACATAATACAAGGCATGCATATTTAATTAGGGCCCATATTAACTGCAAACCTACCCTTGTCACCTCAGTTGCTAGGCAAAGGGAATTATGTCTCCGCCAAGATGAGGCAACTTGTAGTCTACTACTAATGCTAATTAACTATCTGGAAATAAGACCCTTTCTAACAAACAAATTAAATTTTCCAAAATATGTTAGGCATTTTGTGTGTTTCAAAATTTGTGAATGATTTTAATGCTTTTAGCTTCTCAAGTTGTTAATTTCATCACAGAAACCTATTTGGCCCTGCTTGATACAGGAATCTGTCCTCCTTTCGGTTAAGTTCCTTGGTGCACCAAGGTGGAAGTACAAGATCCCAGTTAATATGAATGGTGCCTTCTCTTCACATGTATGCTAAATAGGTATATCTGCATGAACGAGATGGCGAATATATATTTCAATGGAAATACATACAGACTACAGACATATGAGTCTAAATGGATGTCTATTTAGAAGATCTCTTTGGCCAGAAATACGACATATTAACATCAGACGTGCTTTCACTGCAGTGAGCCACAGCTATATATATCATCATGCACCTGTGCTGCTCAGTACATTATTGTGATCGATACACGTACATACCACACTGTAATTTCTTTTTACAAACTACAGTTTCACTTTACATTATACATGATGCAAACCTATTAATGCTCACTTTCTTGCCAATCTGGAAAATGCAATACCCATATGCCCGATAATATAATACACCTCGATTGCAGTTCGAAAATATTTACAAGTATACAGATCAATCTTAAGAGCAGTACACAAATGGTTTTGCCACACCACAAGTATTTTGGTTTCTAAAAATGCACACTGAAAAGAAGTGTACACAAATGTACTAGCTTTGCATACATAAAAATCACACACAAAAAGCATACACAATGATATTAAATATGTTTTGGGCTTTACAAAGATCAAAACATAGATATTGTGGATGACATCAAAAATAGTGCTGGCTTGGAAACATTAGGTACTATACTGTAGCAACATTTCTGTCCGAGTTACGGTAACTCATTGTCGACAGAAAAGGCCTGTGATTTCTTTGATAGGATTTTTTGGTTTTTGACAAAAATGCATTTACCTACCAGTGAATTCCTGTACTTTCATGCTGAAAAATTGTTACAGTGTATATGATGAATATAAATATCAGTACCTACAAGTTATTTCTCACTACCAACAGTATCTAAAATTGTTGAGATTATGCATAACAATAAAGACGTATCTCTTTGTTGAATACGCATTATATAACACACAGATGAAAACGATTCAACATGAAATATATTTGCGTTAATAATGGAACTATAATGCTTGGCCACGGCAAAATGACTGAAGATGCTGATGTTTGAGACTGACTATCTGGGAGTCAAGCATGTGTCCAGCTGCCACACCGGGGGAACCCACGGGGGATGGGCGGCATCTGGTCCTGTTCTCCAACACGGAAGACGATGGACATACCACGTTCAAAGTGTGCATCCACGTGACAATGAAACAGCCACCAACCTAATGGATGATATAAAGAAAACAACAATTTAGACATTTAATTGGCGGGAACATCGTATTCTGTTTTCACTCGGCCCCTTGTGCAGCGCTCTAAGTCAGTTTTGTCAGTTCAGATACGTCATTTGTTTGGAAGTGGCTTTGCCACATGCTTCCATTAGCACCAGGGACGTGGATCCATGTTCCTGTCAGCACACTGGACTCTTTTTCAGACCTAGTTCACACTGTGCTCTTGAATTAGTGCAATTTTTTCATGTTATAACTTGGATTATCATGAAAAGCTGCGTTACCCTGAACTTATCTATGATCATTGGTTAAACTGCTAAAAATTCCATGGCCAGTCTCTTTTAAGATATGGAGCTTCCAATATCACTGGTATGGTAGCCCTTTATGTAACTCGTTGTCCTTTAGTGATATATTTTGAGGGTTCTCATTCTGTCCTCGAAAGCGACATGCGGGCTGGGATGGGGGGCGGGGGTATAGTGACCATTTTATACCAATTACTGCGTTTAACGCTTTTTATAGGGCACTGTTGAATCTGTGATAAATGAATGAACATACCTGGGTTGTCTGCCTTGAGGCGCAGTATAAGGAAGCCCCCACTGGCAATAGTGACGGTGTCTCTTATTATGGGATGCTCTGCTCTCTTTATCTTTCCATCTCTGTCCATCTGCTTGACCTGCTCTAGGGTCACTTTATCACCGACCTGTCAAGCAATAGGTGGAAGATCATTGCATGGAAATTTTCTTTCGCAAGGTCCCAAGTTCAGAATTTTGTGGGGACTAAGTTATCCATTCCGATTCATGCTTTCAACTGGTTTTCAGTACGGCAACCAGATTTACCCACATGACTGTATAACAACGGTTTACATATTTAATTTTACAACCCTTAAGGTGGAAGATCTGAAGCCGGCACCTTTGGATAACCTCTAATCACTTTTTCATATTTTTGGATAGTCTGATACTTAAACTACATGCTCCCAAAAATAAGGTTGAATGGATGTACCTTTGTGATGTATTAAAGAAAAAAAATACGACTACAACATCAGCGTATACAGTCCCCGATTGCCTATCCTCGACTTTATGAAACGTGGCTACATGAAAGTATAATACCCAGGACCGAAATAAGAACTGTCGCTTACCTTTTCTTGTGCCAAAACTTCGAAGTAATAACCATGCATGTGCATAGGATGACCTGAGTCAGAGTAGCTAAGTCCTTCGTTCACCAAAATCAGTTCCACCACTTCCCCAAACCTCAGTTTAACCGTATGTGTACAGCGACACAGGCGGTGCTTGCACCCTGATACCGTGTTTTTGTTGCACAGCACATCAGCTCCTAAATCTGTGAATTGGGATAACGGGGGTGATGGCGGCATGATGAAAGAGATGCGGTCTGTCTGAAGTGTTGGGACATTCTTCAGGTGCGACATGGCAGACATTGGATAGTACTTTTTGTTCTGGAAGTGTTCATTGTCTACGTAGTTTGTATCCATGCCTGTGACATAATTCAATAAAGCACAAAATAAGATTATTACAGACACTTACCCTACTACATTACCGGGGTTCTGGGCAGTCTTTCATGAACATATATTTTCGATGTTCCTTTGACACTGGTGGATTTACATGTGCACATTTCCCGATCCTGGACAGCTTCGAGCACAGTACTTGCACCATAAAACAATTCTGTGGAATGCGGATGGGGGTAAAGCAGTTGGTGTGGATGTTTCGGATTCACGACAAGGTGATTGCTGCCGAAGGTTGCTGGGTTGAGACCCGGCCTTTCCGTGGTCACAAAACATATCAATCAGAATCTGCTCATGACAGTCACCCTGTCATGTTTTTACCATGAATAAAGTTGAATGGCACAAAAGTGTGTTTATGTTTAAGCAAATAATTACAAATATTTTAGGTCGGCATCTTTAACCAGGAATGTTTTTTTTTTGTCTTTTGTTTTAGTTTTGTTTGGACATAAGGATAAAATCGTGAACAAGCTGACATACCCCCTCCCCCCCGTCCCCATGCACTTTAATTCCATCACCTTACGTAGACAGTAAGAGAATTCCACACACAAGTTAATGTTCATATTCCTCGTGAACAACACTTACGGAGGTAGATTTGTCTGTCAACTTTGTTGGTGGTGGTGATTCTTTTGACAGATTCCACGCTCGTCACCATAACATCATCCTTACTACCATGGTCAGTCGCTTTGAAATTGCGTCGGTGTCTTTTGGACAGCAAGATTGGATTGAAGATGCGCTGTTAACAACAAAATGATCACTTTTAAAATGTTATCTGCAGCACCGTAGGATTGTCATCTAGAATGATGTTTACTTTCAGAGAAGATATGGTATTTGCGTACCATATCCCATACTATAAACAAATTACCCCCCCCCCCCGCAAAAAAATACGGCAGTTAGGAAGGGTAGCACATGGCATTAACTGTAAAGCCGAATAAACATAACTGTTATACCAACAACAAAATCCGTAAAACAGCCTGAAGTAATCTTTATAAGGTAAATATGGGCCACTCAGTGTGGTATATATGTTTGAATCAATGATCTTACCATCGTACAATTAATCAACATTTCCACGCAAAACGATTAACCACTTCATCCTTACGAGACCCTTTATGAAATCCTGCCGCAAAATACACTTTTTCCGTCTGCTCTTTGCTATCTCATAGGTCGAAAATATGTCTGACCTGTTTGTATCTCTTCCTCCATGGTCTGTCCCTTGGGTCTTTGTCCTGTGCTCCGTCATACTCCAGTACGGCTCGGGCTTCCTTCTGTGTCAGGTAACAATCAACCAGACCCTTGAACCGAATCCAGAATTTGTTGACGCGCTGATAAGCATGGAGTACAACATCATATCTTTCACCTGTACATAAAGAATAGGGGATTTAACACACTTGTGCATAAAGCTTTTAGGGTCAGCCAAAATTATCAACATTTTCCAGCGTACACAGAGTTGGCCACTCTTTGTTGTAACCCCCTGGCTCCCCCCAAAGAGTACTCTAAGAATGTTGAATTTTGGCTACATATTGATCAGCATTTTCAAAATTAGCTAAAAACGTACATTGACCTTGAACTCCTCCCCTGCATACTCTATGTACTAATGTGTAAATGTTGATAAAAATGGCTGACCCCTAGGACAGTCTCCCAACTGTTTCATGATCCATTGAGCAAATACATTATTCTCGTTCCAGGAGAGCACACTTAAGCTTGCATTCACCACATAAAAAGGAATACTGGTTGACTCGGCATATCTGTGTTTTTATTGACAAGCTGATGTTATTCTTGTGTATTGAGCTTAAATAAAACACCATATAGTGCGTCTTAATGACCCATCGTCATTAAACTGATGACGATTTATGAGAAACGCTTTTTTAAAAAAATAATTATTCTATACAGAGATGCCCCACGATGTTAAACATGGGACACATACCTGGGTGTATGATGAGGACATCTACTGTGATGGGATTGATAGCAGCGCCATCTGCAGATATGATCGTCATTGCATGGCGGTCCACTGTCACTTTGACGGGGCACGTCAGAGCTGCATTGTTGACAAGCCTCAGTCGGTAGCGTTTGCCTCGAGTTACCTTGATGATCTGTCGCGGTGTCTCAGAGGTTGAATTACCGCTGGCACCACGCCCGTTGATGAGCGCTGAAATCTTTTGTCGAGGGTCAAAGCCTTGATGATACACTTTTTCAAACCTGTTCATCGCAGGCTGGAAATCCCAGTCGCTGAAAATGAGATAATGTCCTGGATCGTCCACATCATACAGTGATGCTTGTGCGTCAGACTGTCGTGGCTGACGCACAATGAAGGCCCCATAAAGACCATCAGCCCTCTGGAAGGCCGAGTGTGAATGCCAGTAGTGGGTCCCTGCAGGTTGGGCCTTGAAACTGTACTTGAAGGTGCTTCTTGGGTTGATGGGGCATTGTGTGATAAGAGCCACCCCGTCCATGTAGGGCGTGCCGCGCTGATGAATACCGTGCCAATGGATGCTGGTGGATTCAAAATCGTCCGCTTTGTTGGTCACGTAAACTTCTACAGTGTCATTCTCACACACCTATAACAAGAGGAAAGTACGTGCATGCAAACAATGTGACAGGTAATGTAAACCAAAGAAAACAGCAAAATTCAAATCATCCAATATCACCCACACATTCAGTGCTGTCCAGCTGAAAATAACTGTAGCAAAATTTTCTTTCCTTGTAGCATTTTTGCCACTTCTTTACAAAAGAAACACTTCTTTTTGAGAAAATCTGTAGCAATTTTAAAGAGCTTTGTAGCAAACTTTTGCTACAATGCTCCAGTTGGACAGCCCTGAGATTTTGCAAAAGCACTCTCTGGTTTGGTACTCTAGTACGTACCGAGGACTTAGTTATAAAATGTTCTAAGTTACTTATAATCTTGCCTCCATAGCAGCCGTGACTGGGCGTTGATATTCTGACGAACGCCCACATCAGTAACTTTTGCGAGTCTAGAAGGATGCTGTGGAGGCCACTTATAGCCCAAGTGATACATCTTATTACAGATTAGTAATTAAATTTGATATCATTTGCCCTTAAAAAAGAAGAAGAAAAAAACATTTATGTTACACGATGTCCAATCTTACCTGAATGGCTGGACCAGGCATTTGCCTATTGACCACCAAAACGGGCCTGGATATACCATTGGCTGCAATACAGTCCGGTCTCTTGCAGTCTGCGCTGTTATGTGGGCAGTTGTAACAAGCTTTGGATAGAGTGTGGTACCATTCTATGTTGAAGTGGTACACACATTTCTTGGGCGGCTCTCCGACTTGACATGCTCTTTGACATTCGTGTCCATCTGTTAACGATTTTGACAAGCACATTATTTCAGATGATTGGATGAAGCTTGGAACTCTCCCGCAAAACAACAGTGTGTCCAATTTTAACTTGCAAATGTGTATCGTCAATTAAATTTCTTAACGATAAATAAATGTTAATACTTGCAAATTTTACAATCACCTTCTTCTTAAATGTGGTAACATACATGTGATATGAAAAATATTTAAATAAAACATAGTAGGAATGTGAAATAGAGAACACAAGTTAATACGCCTAGCCTTCTCACAACAGAGCTACTCTTCAGTAAACACTGAATGAATGAAACACACATATCATATTTTGGATAATAAGGAATACCGGGAAAAAGATTCAAAATAACACAAACCTAACCCGCCATTGCCTTGAGGAACATAAGTCTTGGATCCTTCTTTTGGAGTGCAAGGCTCTGGAAAAAAAGACTAAAAGTGAGAGCAATACCATTATGGAAATCTCGCTCAAAGAGAGATAATCAGGTTGCAACTGAAAATGCGGTCTAGCTCTCCTATGAGTTGCGTAAAATTTCTTGAACTTGAAAAAATCAACATGAAAATCATATTTTTACGATAAACAATTTCTGAAGTCTTTTTGAGATACTCAGCGATGATTGTATATTGTCACATTTAGCGAATAAATTTACTTCTACCTTTGATATTTTACTTTCCACGTATTGATAAATCGATATATATATATATATATACATATATATCGATTTATCAATACGTGGAAAGTAAATATATATGTATATATATGTATATATATATATGTATATATATATGTATATATATATACATATATATACATTAAAAACATTATTTCAAAATTAGTATGTATCATTAAAAGCACACCTTCTTTTTTCGTGGGAAAAATATCTTGCGACTTGACACACATCGTCTGTAAATATGGCTTCATTTGATTCCAGAATGCATTTGGAATTGTTTTGGATCGCCCAATTAGATCCACTTGTATATTTTGCGCATCACACCTCCCGTCCTTCAACATCTTCAGACAAGTGTACAGCAAACCATGCTCGTAGTTCGTGTAGAGAATCTTGTAAGAACCTAGTTTAAAATACAAAGGAAAAAATCTTATCTACTAATGACAACTTCACACTATCTTTCGCGTTCGTCTGTTGGATAAGGTTACAGACTCGTCCCTGTGGCAGCCAGAAAAGTGAATGCTGTTTCTGGAGTATATTGACTTATTTATCATTTTCGTGCTACATTGTAACCACATATTTCCGAACTTTTGAACATAATTCGATATTCGAAGCTTTCCTTCAATTTCACTTTCTTTTTTGGGGGGTTGGGGGTTGGGGGTGGGGGTGGGGGTGGGATGAGGATGGGGTGGGGATTATTTTTTGTTTTTAATGAATATCTGATAATTGAGGAGGCGTCAGCTGTCATGCTCAAGAAATGACAACGAATTATGGCTATTCTTACCTGTGATATGAAGATACTTTGTCATAAAATTTGCCTTCTCAAGCGGGTCCCAAAGCACCAAGGGTGCATCGTAAGACAGGTTTTGACAGGAGTAGTTGCTGTTAAAAGATAAAATATCACGATCAGCAAACCGATTCTAAAACAAACTGTAATAATGTTAATGTGATGTTAACCTACCTACCTACCTACCTGCCTGCCTACCTACCTACCTACCTACCTACCTACCTACCTACCTACCTACCTACCTACCTATCTATCTATCTATCTATCTATCTATCTATCTATCTATCTATCTATCTATCTATCTATCTATCTATCTATCTATCTATCTATCTATCTATCTATCTATCTATGCGTCCATCTATCAATTTGATGCTTACGCATGCATGTTCATTACATAGAAATTTGGTTACAACAGAATAAAATATAATTTGTTCAAGTAAAACGCACCTAAAACCTTCAAAATGTAGAGTCAGATTGCCACTGCTGTTCAAGGAGTAGTCAATGGTACTTTCGTCCCACGTGTCCTCACCCCATATGTAGCGTGTTCTGGCCAAAACATTCCATTTGCCCAAAAACTGGAAATATGAAGACAGTAATCAAGATATATTATTCATGCCTTACTTACATGACGGTATACACAGTCTAATACGGCAAGTATATAAATCTATCATGATTTACTCTGATGTCACAACAACAGGCGTTATATATATATATATATATATATATATATATATATATATATATATATATATATATATATATATATATACATGTATATATATATATATATTCACGATACGAGAACGTTTGTGCTTTCATGAAAAATCGTGACTGACTTCCTCAGAGACGAAGACGTATGTAATTAGCACTTACCCTTTTAACATCAAAATGTTCCATTGTGGGAATTTCCGTCACCTTGCAAGATGGCTTTCCTGCAAACAACAAAACAGGAATTTAAAATAAAAGATTGCACGTATCCTGCATATAGTTTCATTCATCACAACACGCAAGTGTTCATAAATTTAGTATTGTCATATGCAAAAGCCATGTCATATACAATGCTTTATTTATCGAGATATACTTACGGTGCAGTCTGGCAAACATGCATTGATTATTAGATGATAGACCACTTCTTGTATCTAACATTTGCCTGTTGCTACAACGTGCGCCCAAGGCACTACTTCCATGAACCGCAGAGATGCCAACTGTCCCTTATCATCAGGGACATTCCCTGAAATTAGTTGAAAATTTGACCAATTTACGATGTGTTTCCATGATCATAATTTTGCTCTTAAATCAAAATTTTGCTCTTAAATTCTTTGTTAATTATTGTGTGTTCCTGATAGTCTTGACTACTTGTCCCTAAAGTGACACTTTGAAGGTGGGCATCCCTCGAACCGGTTAAGAAATTGTTGCATGAAACACAGCAAGTCCGCAACTAAAGTGTGCCGAGAACTCGCCTCAGTCAAGAACTGCTTCCGCCCCCTCTTCGCCTAACTTGAGGCTGAAACTACGCGAGTCATGCTACTGTCAACTAAGGTGGAATGGAACGGTAAGAGACAATACATTGGTATGCAACAGTTTCTCATTAAAAACTTAAGTTTTCCAATTCCAACATGATGAAGACATGACCACAAAAAAGCAGATCCTATGACCAAAAACCACCCCAAAACAAGAAAAAAGTCAACAACAAAAACTTCAACACAAAGACACAAACGAACAATACCCCCCCCCCTCCCAACCAGAAGTAAAGAGGGAGTGAAATTATTTGGGAGATATCAACAACAGTCCAAGGGAAAATAATCAGCACCTTGAACCTGAACCTGATTGGTATCATGACACCCATGGCACAAATTTG
>OZ026621.1:48242845-48322845 GCA_964020975.1 Hermodice carunculata | reverse complement strand
TCGTAACTATGACTTTTTTTTAATTTCATAGATACGTTTTTAATCTTAGGGATCTAACTCACTCGTATGGGCACAATAAGACCTTTTCCTTCCTGAACATCTGTGTCAATGTCGCCTACTTCTTTCGTCATCAAGAATGATATGTCATTATGGCGCCGAGAAAACCTGTTGACTCAGTGCTAAGTATGTCTGTTTCAATATGCGCACAGTAAAAATTAGGTGATGTTAACACGTGGTGTTTATACTCACCAATAGCATTCATCCACTTTCTTGCCACGCTGGGCATCTGCATACCCGGAGCATATATTTTCTGCTGACCTGTTACCATCTTCATATCCACTGACTTGTCATCTCTTTGTGCAAGCTCTGCCGTCACATACTGACCAGAATGACTGCTACCCGGCAGAATCATGGCGTTTTGGTCCATGGACTGAACCATCCATGAAGCGATATATTGCATCTTCTGTGTCATCTTGAAGCAGAATGAAAGATTTAAGATAAATATACGGTGTTGATAATAATCGTGTATACATACAAATATAAAATATAACATAAATCAGTAACAATGATTGTAAACACACTGAACTGAGAAAATGAAACAAGAGGACTGTGAGAGTCCTGTGCTCAGCTGACTCTACTGGTGCTCCTTACAGTATGGACATTTTACATTAGAGAAAGCAACGCAGATCATGACTGATTCATAGACTGATCGCTCTTCTTCCTGACATGAATTGGCTCCATGCTGTTACAAATAGTGACTTGCATAGTAATCATGAGGGCTGTGTGCATTAACAAATTAAGTACCTGATATCAAATTCGTTAAAAATCAGGATTCACAGCAACGCCACCTGGTGAACATCTTTGTTTGTCCCTTCCACAAGGAATATTTCCACCAAGTTTCAGCATAATTTTTGTGACAGTTTTAGAGAAAAAAATAAAAAAACGGAAAACACACACACACACACACACACACACACACACACATACACAAACAAAATCATAAAAAAGTAGAAAAAATTTGCAGCACCATATATTGACAAAATTACGGTTTATGGGTCTCCAGAAGAGCTCCTATGCAATTTTGAAGCAATTGGCCAAGCAGGGTCGCAGAAGATTTTTTGAGATTTTGTAAAAAAAAACGAGGACTGTGACAGGCTTGTGCTCAGCTGATATGTACCTATACCCCTGTGATTTTTAGGGTTTGCCCCCCAAAAGAACAAAGAAACTGACAAAAATCTAAAATTCAATACAGCGTGACCATTTGAGCAAATCTGGTAGAGACCCACTCAGGGTACATTGGATAAGAATTCGAAAATGTGAATTAGCATTAGAATGCCCATTGACTTGCATAGTAATCAAAAGGAAGGGTGCATTTATTGATAAGTATCTGAATTGAAAAAAATTGGTAAAAGTCAGGAATCCACAGCATTGCCACTTAGTGAACAATTTTGTTTGACCCTTCCATAAGAAACATGTCCACCGTGTTTCAGCTTAATCTGAGTGACGGTTCTGGAGAAGAAGTTAAAAATAGCAAAGGCACACAAAAAAATCACAAAAAAATAAAAAAGAAAAATTTCAGCGCCATCTGGTTAACAATTTAGACTGGGAGCCCCTAGGAACGTGTCCTGTGTGATATCAAAGCAATCGAGTGAGCGGTTTCGGAGAAGATTTATTAAAATTTGTCCAACAAAAAAAAAAAATCATAAAAATCCCAAATCAATGGAGGGTGACCATTTGAACAAATCTGGTAGAGCCCCACCCAAGGTACATTGCTACCAAATTTGAAGCCAATTTGATTGACGGATTTGGAGGAGAAGTCGAAAGTGTGAATTCGCATTAGAATGCCCATTCATTAACAGTAATCAATAGGAAAGGTACATTTACCGATAAGTACCCAAATTGAAAAAAAAAATCGTTAAAAATCAGGAATATATAACAATGCCAGCTAGTGAACAGCTTATTTGATCCTTCCACAAGGAACATATCCACTACGTTTCAGCTTAATCTGAGTTATGGTTCTGAAGAAGAAGTCGAAAATAGCAAAACACACAAAAATCATAAAAAATAGAAAAAAAAAAATGCAGCGTCACCTGGTGCAGAAATTAGAAACTAGAAGTTCCTAGGAGTGTTTCGTGAGATATCAAAGCAATTGGGTAAGCAGCTTAGGAGAAGATTTTTTGAGGTTTGCCCCCGAAAGGAACATAAAAAAAAAATAAATAAAAAAATAAAACAAAATGAATAAAATAAAATAAAAATATCACTGAAACGTGACCATTTGAACAAAGACTCACCCAGGGTACATCCCTACCAAGTTTGAAATGAATCTGGCTGACGATTTTTGAAAAGTAAAAAATGTGAACTGTTGATGACGGATTGACAGACGGACAGATGGAGGACGGACAGAGGACCTTAAGATAACCCAATCTAACTGACAAGTCAGCTGAGCAAAAATGAATTAAAAATTATTTTTCAAAAGTCCAAAATTCCGTGGAGCTTGACCATTTGAACAAACTTGGTAGACACCCACCCAATGCACATCCCCACCAAATTTGAAGTGGACCTGGAAACGTTTTTTTTGAGAAGATGTCGAAATGTGATTTACCGTTGCAATCACAGTTGACTTGCATGGTAATCAATGGGGCTGTGTGCACAAACCGAAATGTACCCAAGATAAAAAATACCTTTAAAATCAGGAATTCACAGCAATTCCACCAGGGGAACAAATTTGTTTGAGCCTTCCACAAGGAGCATTTTAACCATGTTTCAGCATAATCTTAGTGACAGTTTTGGAGAAGTTGAAAATAGCTGAAACACACAAAAATGCATGAAAAAATAGAAAAAATTGCAGCGCCACCTGTTGAGCAAATTAAGGTCTAGGGGTCCCAGAAGCGTCCCAATACAATTTCCAAGCAATTGGCGAAGCGGTTTTTGATAAGATTCTTTAAGGATTTTCCGAAAATATGAACAAAAAAATTCATAAAAAATTCCAAATCATTGGATCATGACCATTTGAACAAACTTGGTAGAGACCCATCCAAGGCACATCCCCACCAAGTTTGAAGTGGATCTGGCAGCTGGCTTTTTAGATATAGTCGTAAATGTAAATTGTTGACGACGCACGAACGGACGACGGACAGAGGACCATAAGTTAAGCTCAGCTGACTGACAAGTCAGCTGAGCTAAAAACTGACGAGCCCCTACAAAAAATTGAAATCACTGTCAGTTCCAGGTTTGGCGATACGCACTGTATAATCATAAATTTTCGCGAGGGATAAATCTTCCCGAATTTTCCCGAGCAAACCCAGGTCGGGAATATTAAACTCGGGAAAACTGGAGCAGATTGAATGTGGAACGAGAGCCTGCAGAACATCGGGAATACAAAACCCGTAAGATTCGGATTTGAAGTGTATTTGGGAAATTTTGCACGGAAATATATAAGATTATACAGTATTTTATAATACAGTCGGGATACACTTGCAGATGTGATATCCAGTGAACATCTTTTGAGAACAAGATGGCGATAATATGATGATGATCGTCATCGTCGTCATCATCCTCATCATCATCGATGTGAAAACACTTTCAAGTGAACAATTTTATATTAGGTGCAATCGCATATTGTGACTGCAGGACTCTGCACCAGCCATCACTGATTTTGAATGCAAAAAAGGTTATACTACACGTGTTACCAACCTCTTGTCTAATAAACGTGAACTTTTATCAATGTATGTTTAAATGGACGTACTTACCGGGCATGCGTCAAAGTATTTCTCAGCGGCTGTGTTCCAGCCGGCTGATATGTAAATCCTCTTCTCAGGATTACTATTGCCTGCTGTCAAATTGACAGATACTTGTTTCCGTGTGTCTGGTCTACCTGTCTTTCCCCATTTCAGTGTCATGTCCAGAGCCTGCAGTAAGTCATTAAAAGTCATCACTGGTGTCAGAATAAATTCTCAACAACATATTGAATGTGTTTTTAAAGAATAAAAATTATGAAATTAAAAGAAGATAAAGTTTGGAGTCCTACATCGGATACAACGCCACGGCTCCTCCACAGATAGATGTAGGGCCGTTGATGAAACCAATACAGCTACATCTTTGGCTACTATTTGGTGTAGGTCAGTTCTTAAAAGTCACGGTTCTATTGGTCGTCGATTGACTTTTTGCAGCCTAGCTACTTAAGGGTCTCACAGCACCTATCACTTTTTCAATTCTCTTTCCCAGAAATCATACATATTATTTGGTTTGGGTTGTTTTTTTTGTTTGTTTTGTTTTTTGTTGTGGTTTCTTTTTTTGTTTTTGTATTTTTTTGGGGGGTTTTTTTTGTTTTTTAATTTTCATTTAGGTCTATCAATCTTTGGTTGAAATTGTGCCTGTAGTAATGAAGGTTGTATTATAAAGGTTAAAAGATCGACTCAAACACGGTTGCCCTTAATAGGTTGACGCGTGTCTCAAGGCAGCGTTTCATCAGATTCCTCCACATTAGTATTTGTACTGATTCAGGATTCAGCAATTTCTTCACTGGACCAGATAAATACATAAGTAAAACGATTAAAGAAAAGGTATAGAATAATTAAGTCATATTAGCAAAATTTAAGCTTGAAGTCACAATTGAAATTTATCTTGGTCAGGGAGACACACATTAAGGTCTTTGTCAGACCGCCATCATTTGTGCCACCCTACATACTTAATGTATAAAAGTAAGTATACTATTGCTCATGAGTGCAAAGAAAATATGATTTACAATAGATAAGAGACATTTTCACGGTTCATCGGTAACATTCAATTTGATCTGCAAATTTAACAATTTTGAGTTGTACATCTATATTGACCAACTTTTATCAACATCTACAAAACCAAGAATGGAAGTTGTGTGCGTTTCTGAATAATTCGAAATAAACATTTTATATATATAATAAGAGAAGCCGGAAAAATTATGGGTATGTATTTTTTTCTAAAATAATTACAGGTGTTTCATTTACAATACGAATAACTTCATGTTTTAGACATTTTTTTTGGCGAAAACATGTTGTGTGTACGTTACAAATAATTTTTGCCTTCTCGTATTATGGTTATGGACTTGGTTCGTTGACATTATCGGAAATTTTGAAAGGTACACAGGAAGCCGATTATTTGAAAATTTATTATAGAGCTTTAAAGCTTGTAATTTATAAATATCCTCAATCTTAAGCAAACGTCTAAATTTGAAAATAGGATCTGTGTGAGCATTGTAATTACTATGATTAATTATTCGAATGACTTTTTTCTAAAGCTTTACAAGTCTTTCAGCTTTATGATCCCATGTAAAGAGACAGTAGTTAAATCTCGGAAGAATTAAAGAACAATAGATGATTTGTAAAATATGAGAAGGAAGAAAATTCTTTAATTTGTTCATTATGCCAATTGTCTGAGAAAAGATTATCTTACTCGTAAACCCTCAAACTCTCACCTTGCCTGGGTAATCGGTCGTTGCGTTGAAATCCATTTGCCAGTGATGGTGCTTAAGAGAACCTCCCGTACTGACACCCTGGGGATAGACTGCCAGGAATTGTTCAGTGTGATATCTCAGGTGCATCGCGCCATCTTTGATCAGCAAGTGTCCTTTCTGGAATATTCACACACCTTACGATAAAACAGGTGTCACAAGATTGTCTCAGAAGATATATGTACGTGCGCACGGGAACTAAGCCTGACTGAATAAGATATATATATATATATATATATATATATATATATATATATATATATATATATATATATATATATATATATATATATATATATATATATATATGGAGAGAGAGAGAGAGAGAGAGAGAGAGAGAGAGATACAGAGAAACAAGTTGCAAATACATCTATCAATTCCTGCTAAAGAGAGAAAGTACTCATAGCAAGTGACCCTATTGATTACAGCTATTGATAATCAGTCGTCTTACTTAAAATTAGTTTTGAATTTCCTTTTAACATGAAATAATAGACGCAGTGACTCGCATTCAAATATAAATTTTCTTCTTTGGTGAGGTTAGGTTTCTAGATAATTACCGAAATTAAAGTTGTAACCACCAGAATTTCATCGCCTGTCTTGTCAAGAGGGCAACCAAGGGTAGAAGGTTCTAATCAGGGTTTACAAAAAAAAATGCACTTTCAAGCTAACTTTGCAGGCTAAAATTAACATTACAACTCATGAATAATAATAATAATAATAATAATAATAATAATAATAATAATAATAATAATAATAATAATAATAATAATACTCATGAATAATAATAATAATAATAACAATAATAATAATAATAATAATAATAATAATAATAATAATAATAATAATAATAATAATAATAATAATAATAATAATAATAATAATAATAATAATAATAATAATAATAATAATAATAACAAAATCACAGATCACGCAATTACAAAATTACAGATCACGCTACATAATAAAATGCATTTTATGATTCACAAGAAGCAAAATGCGAAAATGGCCCATGAAGCAAAAACCCCTTGGCGGTCCTATGTTAAGATATTCTCCGTGAGAAGTGAAAACGATGGAAACATCTTCTGTTCCTACTAACCCGCGTACGCAGCTTTTTGATTTCATCCTCCAATTCAATCTTTATTCTCGGTGCAATACTTCCGCCCATGGAAGTCTGTAGTGTGAGGTTACTGGGTAATAGGAATGGAATTTGGCCAGTCTCAATGCCAGATGTAGACGAATGCCAACACAATTTGTAGTCCACATTGTCGGCAGGAATACAGGTACTTGTCTTGAAACGAACCAATAATAAAAATAATAATAGTAATGATGATGATGATGATGATGATGATGATGATAATAATATGATGATAATAATAAAGGCAATGATAATAACAACACAACGTCAACATCAACATCATTAATAATTTTTAAAAAAGAAGAAAATTTGACATTTCAGACTGCTAAAAAAGCGACATACGTTGATAACAGCCACATAAAATTTAAAGATAAAATAAATCCCATTAAACAATAGCAATGCCTATGTTACGGTTTTGCAAGCATTAACATATTTACCATACAAAAGTAATTACTGCTATTAACCCAAGGCAAAACAGAGAAATAATACATAAATAAACAGATTTAATTGTTATCTTTCGGATAATGCTAGGCTAACTGATCTAACCAAAACGTTATTGGCCAAGAATACTGTTATGAATTGATTACTGTGGATTTAATATTTGGATAAAATCGGGTAATGACTAACATACCTTGGAAACTGGTGTTGTGGCAATGGGTGTATGGGTGGTTTCTGTCCTCCAAGCTGGGTATAAGTTATCGTTTGGCCTTTGGGTGAACAGGTAGGATTTATGTCTGCGAGCACCGAAAAAAGACGTTCATGCTCTATTTACCGCTCAAAAAACTTCTTCTTCGTGTTAATAATCAGCTATCCTGGTACATCGATTTGTTTGAATTAAATTATATAAAATGTAAGTGAAGAATTCGACTCCTCACTTCTGGGCTTGCGATCTGTTTTAGACACGGTACTTCGACCCAACTCTTCATGACAACTATGATATGCATTTTCAGTAAATAAAACTACCACAGGTGCAAATTTGAGTACGATAATGTGATAAGATATGGTACCATATTTTATAAATGTGCTTTTTGTGGACTTCTGCCAAAGCTGATAATATGTTACAATTACTCGACAGTTCTAAGTGTACCTACGGTAGTTATGTTCTGATGTTTCAAAAGCGGTAAAAATACTTATTTCCCGAGTGACAACAGAAAACAGTGAGCATTTTACGGCTCTAGGGGCCATGGAAGAACTAATGTATCACATGTTGCATACTCTCACACTGTCTACTTTTTAGTTTATTACCTGTGAAAAATGTGAATGCAAAACTTAGGACGTTCACCCATACGATAACTCTGAAGTTTGGAAACAGGATTTTACCAACTTTGGGCTGCTTAACAATCCATGTCCCAGCCAAAGTGTGAAGAATTTCGTCGAAATAATGTACCAAAGGTTTGCTTCAAAAGTTTCCTGTAAAGCAGATTCGCGTGCCATGCATAGATCTGCCCCATATAATCAACATATGAGCCCTTTGTGAAAACCAAAGTTGCAAAGACTTTTACTCACTTTAAAGACACAAGATTGTGTGTCGTCTTTTTCATGTCAAGTTTCAGCTTTCTAACCTGTCCAAGTGCCAGGTCGATTTTGGCATCCAGGGGCACATCAACAGCTGCCGAGCTGTCCACGCCTACTCCTGTGCGCATGACCAGTAGGTCTGTGGCCATGTGACCAACAACATTAACCAATATCCTGTGTTGTGAATGATAATGAGATTAACGATTGCTGCTTTCCATCTTTCAAGTGCAAAAATTATCTATTACATTGATAAAATTGTAACTGATAATACTTGTCAGAAATAAAGGAATAACTTAAGTAAGCAGTTCGATGCGCTGTTACAATTGTTGAAGGAGTCGGTTTTGTTGCGATTAGTGCCAAATGAAACGTTATATTACATCGTTGGATACCGTTATTAGTCCTAGTGACCTCTTTCAAACTGTGTTAATGGTGCAAATAATGGCTACACTTCTGGTCTATATTTGTCCAGTTATAGAGTTATGCACATGATGGACAGTCTACCCAGACATTTTATAGGTGATGGGACGTACAACCCCAAAACAATGCATATCTGACAAGGCGAAGGCTGACAGTGCTTGCAAGTAGGAAACAAAAGCAGCAACTTTTTCATTCGTGTACCTGTTGGTGCCCTGAGTGTGGGCGCCGACCTTGATTTGTCTGCTCATAATATTGGTCTGCAAGTCAGTTTTGAGATAGTTTTGGCTGCTGAGGACGGACGTCATCGTGATGTTGAAAGTTAAGGGCATGCCTACGGAAGTAGGTATCAGGTGGAAGGCATCAGCCAAAATGGCACCTGAAGGTAACATAGAACAGCGTTAGTATGGCAACATGTCATGTCTGATTAAATTACGAAAGGTGCAGATAAAACAAATATTACATTCATCATGATACGTAAGCATACATACAACGCATTACGCCCATTGATCATGATGTTCCGGTAAGGAAACATTTTTGAATGATAATCTATGACTACGATACGAGAAGACATTCATTCGCGAATTCCCTTCGGCAAAAGTTACTTTTTTATCAAAGAGTCCAATATCATGCCAAGGCAGTAAAATAAATATCCGAGTTGATAAATCGCAGTTGTGCTAACCTTTAGTGAAGCTGTACTGAGCATTAGGGTTGTTGAATAAGGTATTCTTTAACTTGTACAATGTACTCTTATGTCGCATCTCCTGAGTGAGGACGCTGTCAAAGGTGCCGTATTGGTAGGTTAGATGAGCGTCTTCGCTGGCTTTCTGCTAACAACAATTAAATATTTCACTTACATGACTTGAAAATCTTTTGTACATGAGTATTTATACATACATGCCCAAAAATTTTCTCTCTGCACAATACGCTTTTATTCCCACTTTAACTATAATTACCTTGCGCTCGTGCGTTTTACGTACCTCCCGTGTCTTGGTCCCGCAAAAATATTTTATTGGGCATGTGTACTTACAACTTCACTGCATCACTCATATGTCTCATCTTAGGTCCATACTCGGAGGACTAACTTTCTTTCTTTTTTTTTTTTTTGTAACATGACAATCTTTAATTTATATCTCACTATTTTCTTTAGGATTAACAGGAATGTGTAGGAAGTTATCATTAGAATATTACTGCCACCAATCGCAACGTTACTATATTGTTTACCCCGTTGCTAGTAACTGTAAAGTAGGATTAGATATTCATACGCGCTACTGCGTGTGCCGCGCACATGACTAAATAAAGGTAAGCTTACGCCTTTTCTAGTATTTTGTCGACTTTCCACAACAAATTACGGGGTACATGGCGATAAAAATAGAACGTAGCTTCTGTATAGAACGATAAAGTTTATTAGACATTCTCGGAGAAAACGTTCTGTCGAAGCTACTAATCGACTACTGAATTGATCAAGGTCATATTATGTTGTAAATAAATCGTCCCTAGTGAAATGAAATTTGGGGGAAATTATGTGATCGTGTATCTGGACAGACCACAATTTTGTTTGTTTATACTATTGTGATGCTTTGGCACCAAAAGAGCTTTCAGAATGTCTGCATGTGTGTCGGTGTAATACCGGTACCTTATTAGACCACGTTAGCCAAGACTTGGCCCAGTTTGTGAAGTCAAACATCCCTGAAAGACCCTGCATCCTCAGGCCAACCTGCAAGAAGATCGTAACACAAAAATAAATATAATATACATATGTCAAGAATTAATAAAGCGAATTGAAGAATTAAAGAGCCATTTTTTTTCAACTACAGTCTACCGATTATAATTTATTAATTGTAATTTATTGATAAAAATTTAATTTTTAACAATCATGACTATTACTCTAGAGATCCAAGATATACAGCTTTATTTATACTCAGTGGTAAAACAGATAACAGACGCTACTGTTGGATAGATCCTATGGATTTAGATTGTTTTTCTATGGAAGAACATATAACATTCGATGCCTCACTTACATCAAACAAAGCGAAGGTGTAACCAAACAGTTCGATGTCCACTTTTAATGAGGCACGATCCACAGATGTCTCACCACCGGAAGATGAAGTCCTGGCTGACACTGAGCCTCCTACCTGGTACTTGGCTAAATAACACAAATCGCGAACATAGAGCGTTATAATGCCCTCTCGTGAGCATAAAACAATTTGCAATTTCTCTTATTTATCAATATTAAAAGTACTGAAGAATTGCCTTCATTTACTAGAGTGACTGCCGTATATATATATATATATATATATATATATATATATATATACATATATATATATATATATATATATATATATATATATATATATATATATATATATATATATATATATATATATATATATATATATGCTAAAACAACTACTGTCTGCAAATCTATAAACGTTTATTCACTTTCAGAATAATGAATTGGAGCTTTGCCATACTTTTATGAATGTATCGCTAGTTTAACTTTGAGAAAGTAGGTACGAAAGAATATGACTGTGACTATAACTCTGCCTAACTGTGAGAAGTGCTATGTCTTCCTTACCGCTGTATGAGTGCAGCAGGGTTTCTCCTGAAAAGACCGAGTCTTCTATATCGTCACATCCGCCTTCTTTGTATAAGGACATCAAGTCTCTCCTGTGATGAAATTAACATTTGTGTTTGGAGTAGATCTCCAGAATTCATTAAAATCAAAGTTAAATTCCAAAGCACAGCTATTGAATTTCCAACAACAGCTGGTGTTTAACCATGGACATTACAGAATTGTGATTCATATTCTTCTTAGGTTATACAATATATTTGTAAAAATACTAAAACCCTTAGTCTTGAATCTGGATTGATGTCTAATATATGAATTGTACAAGGAGGAGAATCATTTTTGTGTGGAAAACTCTGAAAAAAGCCGCAAAACACTGACATTTAAGTGTCTAACAAAGCTAAGCACTCAAAAATCAGTGGATCAGCTGACAATTCCCACCCGTGATTGTAGCTAGTCTCTGATAAAGCTGAGTACATAAATTTCACGCACTTTATTTCAGTATTCCGTTGTTTGGCCGCTGTATTTTGCAGTCGCGAGCAGTAGTAACCATGGAACTCCTGACTACCGTCTTTTCTAGGCTGCCGTGTTTGCATCACCATGGGCACCAAACGTGGAAGATGATCCATGAGTACGTCAAGTGCCACTACATGTAACTCTTGGTGGAGCTTAGAGTCGTCTAGGATGTCGCTTAAGATAGACACGACCTGTTGGCGAACACAATAATATCACGCTTGTCATTACGATGTTCACTTGGAGTTCACCAGCATTTAATACAACGGGAGAACGTGATGCATAGTTTTATTTGCAATCGGATCCAAGCATATTATATTTTGGTAAAATTGTCTCTAGATTGCATGAAACCAATATAGGGCCAGCGCTTAAAACGTGCTAACAATATTATTGCGTTATAAAAATTCCAAGCTTTCTGAAATGGTTGTGGCGACATGTGCTATGCGTTTGCGATGTTGTCCTTCTATGTCCTGGCTACTATACGTCAGTGGTAGCCTACCTTTTTCTCTTGTTTTTCTCCAATTCGTCTGAGCGCCCATATTGCCGTACTTCGGCATTCAATGGAGCTACTTTCATCCTGGATTTGCTGGTTTATATCTTGCAAATGTTCTGGGATCCCTGCATTCCCCATGGACGCCAAGAAGACTATCTTATTTGCCTCATCGTTGGTCTCCACCGCTTTCTGTAAACCCCTCCTCAACACCTAAATTAAGAACAGGTTCAATTAAAAAATTGTAAACAAACAGGACTAAACAAATAATGCTTCATGCAATGCAGTACTCGTAACACCACTGACACAATCATATTTCTGAACTAAGCTCAGTTTATTTAGTTTACACGAAACTGTTGAAGGATCAATCGTTAAAACATTTCATGTAAAACGATGAAAAAAGATGAATACAAGCACATTCATGAGGTTTATAAGTTGTTCCTTGTAAAGTAAACATCCTCAAGTAACAACATTACATGCGTTGTAGTACATTAACATGGTAGCCCCTCACTCGCATACTGCTCCAAGTTATGGCAGAACGTTTTACGGATAATGATCTACTTACATGGACGTATTTAGGTGGGCAGATATTTCTTTCTTTGCACAGATTATAGGCAAGACCACTGAAGGTGAGCCATGAAGTACGCCACAGGTACAGTATCTCATTCCTTTGGTTGACCGACATAGTCTTTTTGTCAAGAAGTTCCTCATAATACTGACCCATTTCCTGTAAAGGTAAGAATTAAAAATGCTGATGATAATTTTAAAGCAGATGTATTCTTTCTGTGAGGTCCTTTCTCGCTACTTCTTCTTCTTTCTTTCTTTTTTTTTTTGGTTGAAATATCTTCCTGACTGTTATGTTTTATTTACATTTGCAATCCGAATTTCAAATATTTTATTTCCGTGCGGTGTTCACACTTATAAAAGAGATCGTATATATATATATATATATTTATATATATATATATATATATATATATATATATATATATATATATATATATATATATATATATATATTTACGATCTCTTTTATATATATATATATATATATATATATATATATATATATATATATATATATATATATACAAAAATACATATTTGCCTTTAGTAAAAAAAGGGCACGAGGTTCATTGTTTTAAAGCACACATACCCAGACCTTTTCCACTTGGTATTCGATGAGATATTCCAGATAGGCCACACTAGAGATGATCTGCGCAGCAGCATCTCCGTGTACCTTGTCAAATACCACCAAGTCCTTCTTGAGACACACGGATGACGGGCGACTGAGAAGACTAAACGAGTCCAGCATCCATTGCCTAGACACACATAATATAATATATATATATATATATATATATATATATATATATATATATATATATATATATATATATCGTTGATAGACAAGTAAATTGTATATTTCGTATCAAAATGAATATTCTGTTAACCCTTTCCTCCTTACAAAGGCCAAAACCGGCTAGTGGTCAAATGTCGTCTGCTTCAGAGTTTTCAAATGATTTCAACAGTAATGAAAAATGATTTGACTGAGAATTGCAGATGAGACCTGTCAGGATCACATGTCCCAGGTCAACAGCTTTTCTTGGCATGGGTTGGGCACTTATTGTCCCGCCCGTGGCAAGGATAGCTGTTGACTGAGACTCAATTCACGAGGAAAAAGGCTACCATGTGCAGCATGCGCTGCACAGATCCTTTTTTTCACAAGACACAGTGTGCGCTAATAATTTGCGATAGGCATATCCCTAAACAACTATCACAGATTACAGTGTTGAATTCTGATCTTCGTTGGATTAAATACAGTCGGAGAGAAATGACCACAATTTGGAACAATCAGAAAGTCAAGTGATAAACTTAGTTTTCCATCCACATTACAATTTTCCAATTGTCTTTTCACACAGATGAACGGGGTAGTATAAATCTACCATATTGCGGAAAGAGAAAAGAAAGCTTAAACTAGAAAACGTGATTTGCTGCATAGCAGATCAGTGTGTGTCTTCAAAGCATAATGATATGGCAATGTACAACTACTCCATAACACATGAGTAAAAGTTGGAATGGCATCTTTATATATTACAGCTTTGAAGTTATTTAAGATTTAAAATTTCTAATGGGTGCTATACTTAGCATAATTTAAATTGCTACAACTTTTGTTTTTAATTCATTAGGTCTCAATGGTCAACAACCCCCTATTAGCAGTTGGAATGACATCTGTACCTATTATAGTGTTGACGATATTAAAGATTGAAAAATTCAAATGCTGCTAATTAGCATAATTTAAATTGCTATGTACTTTTGTTTTAGGTTCATTACATGCGCAAGGGTCAATAACCCCCTAGTACAAGTTGAAATGACATCTCTATCTATAATAGTTTTGACGATATTCAAAATTTGAAATTTCAAATGCCCCTAATTTGCATAATTTTAAGCACCTTCACTCCGCTGCATAAAATGCCCAACTCCTTGTATGGAGGTACAATCTTTCCAAGTTTGGAGTTTCAATGTATAATAGTGTCAGAGAATAATGTCGGAAAAATTGACCGGTAAAGAAAGAAAGAAAGAAAGAAAGAAAGAAAGAAAGAAAGAAAGAAAGAAAGAAAGAAAGCAAGAAAGAAGGAAAGAAAGAAAAAGAATTTTAGGAAAAACAGAAAACTGTGTGTTGACACACACACTTTAATGATACAGCGTATACATGTATTCATCACCTAACCTGCGTTGGGGGTCATTGATATAATCATCAAATATCTCCAAGGTGGTGCTGTAATCAGCAACTTGAAGGGTGCGCGTCATGTCCAGGAAGTGGCGTGGAGCTTCTTCCGGGTGCGAAGAATTCAGTGACATCATTACTTGGTCCATATAATAACGGAACTGCAAAACACATACTTAATATTGTACAGCCATCGAATAGTGCCCGCACAAGAATGGAGGTCCATCTTGTTGTTACCGTTCCCTATTGCACGAGGCACTGCCAGAGACTTGAGAGACAGACTTAGGCCTGTAGTTCCACACAAATTAAGTGCATGATGAAAAAACTGATGGCATACCAGTGCTGCCAAATAACGCATGGCGTGTTACGATTAAACCTATATGATGATCTCTGCCAAAATTTACATTTCATGTTCACTGATGTGTCGTACCAAGCATATCTTATGAAAAAACTGCATCATCATTTAAGGTCCTAATGTTGTAGGCACCAGGAAAATCTAGATAGGACTATCAAACTGGAACATCCCCCCCACCCATCCCGAGCCCCACTCCCACCCCAACCCCTCTGCAATAACGCTCCTAAATGTGTCAGTATGACCAAAGACGGCTTTGGCGAGACACAGAAATGAGAGGATGAACTAAGAAACAACAACAACCTCAAACCAACGTGATCTGAAAAACAATAATTGAAGCGTGGCTATTAGCAGAACATACTTTAACGGTACGTATCTCGCCTATAGGCCTATATAGGCCTAAGCCTACTCACTCTTTCTTTCGACGTCCTTGTTCTGTTCCAGTTACGTCGGATGACAGGGATGACAAAAGGCACGCTCACATCAATGTCGGGCACTCGTCTAGGCATCTTATACAGCAAATTTCCTCGTGGAAACATTTCTTTATTTTTTAAAAGAAGAAATCGTGATTTGTTATATTGTGTCAGTTCGGTCTTACTTTCATTCGTGCGGGTTTGTTCCATGTAAAGCAACAATGTGCACGTACGTGCATGTGCCTAATGTTACTGGCTTTCGACGGAGGTTTGACGGGTGAAGTTATAGCGTTTCGTGTAAATTGGAAACTTCAAACTTGATGTTCTTAATCACATTTTTAAACAAACGACTTCAGTTTACAACTTATTGTAGTAACGTTACATCTCAGGTTGAGCAAAATGGTGACGACAGTGACATACCAAAGTAATTTGTTCATTAAAGCAACGCTATATGTTCACTCATAGTATAGCTCTAACTGAAGTGTCATATTTTGGTGTGTGTAGCCTGATAAAATGATAACTATACACTACATGGGTCTACTTTATAGTTTTTAAGACTTTACTACCTGACAGAAATTTTATGCGTGAGAGCAAGGTCTGGTTATAAGAGAAAGGGTACATACTTGCAGTATCAAATCTCGTTTTAATATCAGAAATTCCGGTCAGCTCAAGTCTCTGTCTGGAAAAAAGACAAACAAATAACCCGTAAACCAGGATAATGTTATTTGAAAAGCACAGGTCTTTAAATTAAAATACATATAGGCCTTATGTATGTTACCAACATTCAGTTTCAACATCAGAGGCCAGGTAGGCCTGCCTTTAATACCAATCTAGTACTTAGCCTTGATTTTTTGGCAATTTTCAGGTGAAGGAGGCTAATTTAGCCAAAGTCGATCGATTTTGAGCACAAAATTGTGTTGGTGTGAACTGCAATTTTTACACTTTCGAACCTCACCTTGCACATATAATACTTAAACGAGAGAGAACCTGCAAGTTTACACAATGATCACATATGATTTCTTTGTAGGCCTAATACAGTTCAAACATATGTTAAAGAAGAGGCCAATGGCCCAATGCTCTGCTGACACATAGTCTGATGACCATCACCAAAAACTCATTTCCTGAAATACATTCCCTCCACGATTCTGAGAAAATAGAATTTTGATGTCATCCATATGACTCAGCATCAAACTCCACATAAACAAACATTTGTGGTACATTTGGTATCGTTCTCCTAATTCGTTATCAATATATTGAATATAGTGTTCTTTTCTTAAAAGTTAAATGACCTTGAAAATAGGTCAATGTCACACAACATATCACAAAATTTCATCACTTCTCTAATGCATATTAGGTGTAAATTTTGCAGTTCCATCTTAATAATTTCCTGATATGCATTCCCTTCAGAAAGTTGGTCAAGGCCACCAAACTTCCATATATGATACACATCTGTGGTACATTTGGAATTGTTAGCCTTCTTATTATTCAACATGTAAAATTTAGTGTCCGTCACTACGTCGTTAATGACCTTGCAAAAAGATCAAGGTCGTCCAGCATTCAACAAAATTTGATCATTGGCCTATCCCATGTTTGGAGGTAAATTTAGAAGTTGCATCTCAATTTATTATCAAAATAATGAATTAAATATACTTGTAATACCTATGATGCTCGTCCCTACCACCACTGGCACCATTAATGCCACCGTGACTCCACTGGTCAGAGACTTTTGTCTGTATAATATTCTTGCACTGGTATATTGATAAATGTTCACAAGTTCTGATGTAATAACCATAACAAAAAATAATTTCCTGAAAAGTATTTCGTCCGTGGCCTTGAGAAAGTAGGCCAAGGTCACCTTTACCGTGCAATTCTATTCTATATCTATGATACACATGTGTGGAATATTTGCTAGCCTTTTTATTTCTCCAAATGTGGAAGGCAGCATTCATTACTACATTCTAATAACCTTGAGAATTCTTTCAAGGTCATTCAAAACTGGCAACATTTCTCCATTGGTTCTACCGATATTTGGTGTAAATTTAGAAGTTTTATCTTAATTCATAATGAAAATAATGAATTCAATGCACTTTTAACAAATCTAATGCTTGTTCCACTTCAGTGGCGCCACCATGATTTCACACATATAGAATTATGTCTGTATAATGTTTCTGTAATGGTATATTGATACAGGTACACAGATTCAGATGGATTAGCCATAACAAAAACAACAATCTCCTGAAATTTATTCCTCTGTGACCTTAAGAACGTATGTCATGGTCACCCATATTATGCAAAACATAAAGCTTCTACATATTAAACACATTTGTGGTACATTTGGTATCATCACAACATGACGAATTTAATGTGTTTTCAACACCTTTTGGTCCATATCTTCCATAATACTGTAGGAGCGCCACCAATATTTGTGTGCTTTCATCTTTTTGTCGGATGGATATTCCCGCCTATTTTCGACATGATTCGCGAAAAACTTTTCCCAAAACAGCAATCTGCAATTTTTAAAATTTTTTGCCCAAATAGTACATAATACTATAGGTGACGCCACCAATATCGAACTCGACCTACACTTTCATACACTCGATAATTAGTAAAAAGTTACATAGAATTAACATGAAAACTGTTGACTGCACCACCTTTACAAGCAAAAGTTCACGGATTGACTGACGGAGTGATGGACGAACAGACATAATTTAGCTCATAAGATCTGCGATCTGTGGTCAGCAGAGCTAAAAAGATGACTTCATACACTTGCTTTATTTATTTTTATTCATGATAAAGCGTTTTGCCCAACTAAACAGCAGCATTCGTGAAATTAATGGACTCACTCTGCCTCAGTTTTCGCCTTGCCCCCTTTTTCACCAAACCCTGTGAATTCATACTCGGCCGATGACGTAGCTATATTAATGACGTGGTTGTACCTGTCTCCACTCAATTGATACTTTGTAGTCGCGTGCTTGTGCAGGTATTGAGGCTGTAAAACATAATTGTTTTATACCGCTCTTAATTTGAGTGAATGTCTAGATCACGGCAGGCGACTGACATATGCCGTACAATTTGTAACTTGGACTACCAGGGATAAAAATGATTTCATCAATGGTGGACTATTACTGAATTGTTTACAAACATTACACAGCCTTTTGTGATTGGATTACTCTACGGGCTAGTGACCACATTGTTGGCATGGCTGTTTTGCATCCGAACCCAAAATGAAAATCTCTCTCTGCTTTCAAAATAGAATGTCGTTCCAAATAGTTGTTCTGCTTTATCAAAGACAAAGCCAGAGCTGTTACACCATCAAATGAAAGAGGGAAGAATCCAAAGTGAGGTTCGCTGGGTATAAATGTCCCTATTGCAAGGCCTGGACTTAAGTAATTATAATTTATATTTCGAGTAGGGCCTACCTCTCATTTGAGAGGAAAATGCCAACTGGTCTATCAAAATTGCAAAAGGCAAATGTCATGTGTCGTCACTTGTAGGATGACGTGTATATGAATCCAGAAGGCAGCACAGATAAAATAACGCCGAATGGATTGAAAAGAAAAAGCACGGAAATCCCAATAATTTTGTGCGCCGAAATTAAAAATATAGTTGACAGTGTAACCTATGCTTTCTCGCTTTATTCCCGGTACACCATGAGATTCAACAAATAATATCACTATATGTCATTAAGCAAAAGTTACAAGTAAACCACCGTTGACTTAGGCATCATGCACAAGTGCTAACGATATAATATCACAGTTGTAGTGCAGCTCCAAATTTTCAGGCGAATCGTTCTTGCAAATATAGTCGATTCCTGAAAATGTCATCAATATAGGTGGCAGACATCCAGCAAAATTAACCGTCTTTAACCAACAGTTTAAAATGGAAAAATTCCAATCCCTTTACCTGCTGATCCCCAGGATGAATTTTCTTTCCGCGCCAGATAGTCATGACGTAATTGGGTGCCCTATCACATTTGGAATAGTCACGAACTTTGGTGACGTACAGGTTTGATCGGCTTTGTGAATTCATCAGCTCGTGAATGGAATACATTGTCATGCAGTCACCGTCTATGCCCAACTGCAAGACAAACAACCCAGGTAATTGTATCAGTGAAGGTTTATGTATTGTCTTGGATACATTGCATTCTACTATATATAACTTGGTTTTCTCAAATTACTGCGGATACCAGTGTAAGTGTAAAACACAAGTTAGAGTCTTTGCTTTTTAAAAGCCAACTTCTCGTAAGTCAGCATGCAAATACAATAAAATCTTATTCATGTGTCTGATTATTCGATGTTTTCTTTTCCTTGTAACTTCCAGTTATAAAGAAATTAACGTAGACCTACATCCTTCTTGGTGAACATGGTGGCGCTATTATCCGTGTGGAGAATATTGGATGACAGAATATTAGCCATGCCTTTCTTCAGGTTTACAATCCAGTCCAGCTGAGTCCGATCTGCAAAAATACCTGTCACCTTGAAAGAATAAGAAGAAAGAAAAAGATCAATTTCAATAATGCAACTTTGAAAATTAGAAAAACTCAACGAACGACGTCGTGATATTACGTCAATTTTTAAAATCCTAGATTAGAACACCACTAATTTCCGAATTGCTCTTACCTCACATATCCAAAGCAATATGCATATATCTTTAAAGCAGAATAAGAAAAAAAAGAACCACTAAGCTTTCATTTAGATATTTTAATATTTTAGTTTATGTAGAGAGATTGTCAGTGTACTCTGGCTGTCTGTAGATCCGTTATACAATCTTACTAGGCGTCATACGCACCTGTCCAGCATGGTATGTAAATTTAAACTGCTTCGTCAGTTGTTCCTCCAGCATGCCACTGGCTTTGGACAGGGTTTTGCTGTCATTTTTGTCCTTGCCTCCGAACGTACTTTTGATGTCATACACTTTAGGTTTACTTATCTGCAATATTGAAAATGTTTGTTTGTTTTGTAACAAAATACATGTATACTTATAATTTACACCCATTTTTGGTCACAATGACACAATGATTACAAGTTTGAAATTTAACTCCAAGTTATTATATCGAAACAGTTGATAGCAGGTGTATATATATATATATATATATATATATATATATATATATATATATATATATATATATATATATATATATATATATATATATATATATACACATATAGTTACATATATATATATATATATATATATATAGAGAGAGAGAGAGAGAGAGAGAGAGAGATTAGCACAAGCGCTGTCGAAGCGTGATTTAAATGCACATCTTTCGTTATTCTTGCATAGTTAAATTAATATATGCTGATAGCAATGGTAATTGGACACCACTTTTACAAAATACTAGGTAAAACAGTACGTCCTCTTAAAATTAAAAAAAAAACGTAACGATGCAAACATTATTGTCAAGCGACAGTTTTGTTTTATATAATGGCAATAATGAACCTAAATATATCATCTTCAGTATTCTAATTTTTTTTCATTCCAAATTGATAAAGTCGATATCAGATCATTGTCGACTTGCTAACTCAGAGAGGCGCTGCCACGCAACGTACACATGAGGGTAAATATTGTATTGTGTTCCACGTAGCTCCATATATAAGTAAATTAAACAGCCTGGGCCTATGTCTTTATAGACAGTATGACACAGAATGTTGAAGATGAACCAAAGTGGTTGTTTTGGAGATACGCTGATTGACAAAGATTAATTAAACTATTGCTGCTAATTTTATGTGTACGCAGAGCTTTCCTACCTCAACCACGGCAGTTTCTCTTTGAATGAAGTTGACCACGAGATGGCAGTGTAACTCAAAGCCGGTGGCTTTGGCTGTCGAATCAGACAGTCCTGTTAAGACTTTTGCGGTGTAATGATACTTGTATGATTTTCCCTTCCTGAAACCACTGGCAGCTGAAATAAAGCACCACCTTCACTAGTTGTCACACACAAAAAATAAACTGAAAGGAAGCAGTCACATCTCTCTAGTGTAACCACAGACTCTCTAGTGTAACCATAGAGCCAGCAAAGTTATTAACTAGCAGCACAAAACTCGGACAAGTTGCCCTGCCTCCGCCCCCCCCCCCCCCCCCAAAAAAAACATTCGATTTTAATAAGGAAGGAAACAGAAACACGCTGCCACACGCTCTATTACTTTGCGTACCGCCAGTGAAACGACGAGGCTTGGGGTACTAAAACAACTGAAATAATAAAAGACGGATCAAGGATATTCCAATTGCCTTTTACCCGTCGAAACCTCATTACAAAAGAACTCATTAATTTTTACCATTTAACCAAGGAGGGTACGTACCCTCCTTCATTTAGGGATAGTTCAACATTATCATCATTTTTGAATTAGTACTTAGGGTACTAAATTTCATGACCCCCTCCCTCCCCCCAAGCTAGTACTTTGAAAATGATGATCCCCCCCCCCCCAAATCATAGCAAAATTGCACAAAACAGGCTAAAAATTGACCATCATTTTCCATATCCTGTGAAAGTGTACAGACCCATTTAACCCCCTCCCCCCCTTGCGTACTGTAAGTATTAATTCAAAAATTGAAAATGTTGAACCATCCCTTAACGAATAACACCCATGATCGCCCCCCCCCTCGCCCTCGAAATAGTATGGAATACACAACACTTCAAAATTGTGCTGGGATGATAAAGTAGATAGTTTGATCAACGACGTTCACCGGCAGGTCAGAGTCATTTATCATATATGCACTCGGCCGATGGTTGCACCACGTGCGTCTGTACAACTATCATACACTATGAACGGTTGGCAATAAAACCAAAATAACTGGTTAACTCGGAGGTCAGCAGGGTTGTGTTTTCAAACCTCACACGCGGGACATTGACAGCGGTTGTGGAGTCATATCATTGTCTTATCCATTGGGGCAAAAATATCAAGCGTGATTGTCTGCATTTGAAATGAAGGGAAACTCGCAGGACGATTTATCGTGACGAGTGTCTTTTTCAAAGATTTATACGGAAAAAGCATCGTGAAAGAGGAAAGATAAATAACAAATGATTGAATGGAAGAAAGAGAGATTTTTCGTAAAACAAAACGTCTGTGTTGAGAGACACACAAACAGACAGACAGACACACTCAAAGAAAGCTAATTACGGAAAAAGGCGGGATTAAATAACAATTTTAATCCCGTTTGTCGAAAGATACGCAGAAGACTTATCTAAGGAGAAGGTACACAGAAGACTTATCTAAGAAGGGGGGGAGGGGGGTTCGGTACGCTGGTACAGGTAACAGTTTTTCTAGAGTACGCAGTACGGGAAGTAAAAATCTTTCAAAAATTTGGATAGTACGAAGAGGGTCGGTAAGGGGTTTCCCGTACAGGCGTCCTGGGGCTTTTTATTTACCGTACTGGCGTTCTTGAACCCCTCTTGTTTTACGTACTTCGTACCATCCAAAATTTTGAACGATTTTTATTTTCCGTACTGCGTACTCTAGAAAAATAATTACCTGTACCAGCGTACCGAACCCCCCCCCCCCCCCACCCTTACCCCTCTTCTACGAAGTACGTAAAACAAGAGGGCTTCCAGTACGCCAGTACGGTAAATAAAAAGCCCCAGTACGCCAGTACGGGAAACCCCTTACCGACCTTCATCTGAGGACAAGATACACAAAAGACTTATCATAGGCGATCAGTTAGGTCGCTCAATAGGCGACTGATGATGTACTAAAACACAACAGGCATAATGATGGATCAAAAGGGCATCGATGATCATTTGGTGCCAGTACGAGGTACGCATATTGCTTTACCGCTACAACTGCATACTTAGCAATCAATGTCTGGCCTCGCGAGACACGGGCCGCTGTCTGTGCGGGAAGCGGGATATTACCGGTACTAATATTTTTGTTAAAAGAAAAAAAAAAAAAAAAAAAAAAAATTAGTACAGGGAAATGGAAATTTGTTCTTATAACCAATTTCGGAAGCACTAAATGAATATGACTTTGGTGTTTGTAAACTTAGATTACACTAAAAGACACTAAATTTGTGAGAAAGAGAGAAAAAAAGAGGCTCCGGAGAAGTAAAAAGTTCCTGGAAAAGTGATCCACGCAAATCGACGGGAAAAGGGTCAAAGTTTTCCATGATTTTTGCTGGCATATTTTGGACAAAAAAAGCTTAAATCCGTGCAGACAAACAATGTCTGGGCGATAGAAATATGTCAGCATACTGTCTGAGTAACCCACTTATGACCAATTGGAGTCCGGGTTTTGGGGACCTTTCCAATCACAAATATGAGGATCATGTTACAAGTGTGGTCACATTGATTGCTGTGGCGAGCTGTTCGCTCGGCGTTCGTCACAAAGTATAGCGTTGAGGAAACTTGTGCAAGCTAGATGCAGAACGGCCCTGAACAGCAGGTACGGATATTATCAGGTTTTTATTTTAGTGCTTACAACTTATGCTACTGTTGGATAATATTGGATATGCAAAAAAACAGAGCGGGCACAAGAACTCCAGATGCATTTACTGGACACAACACTCGATATCCAATGTGTCCTCTTTAGCTGCTTCAGACTTGAATCTGAACATGGATCGTCGATCCATGATTTGAAGAATGATAAACAATGGATTCAAGATTCAATTTATTTCATTTGACAGAAAAGTACAATTGAAATTGTACATAGCTAATTCGAAACAAAAGATGAGACCGTTTTGAATGTAAAGTACAATAAAGAACCTGTTCAGGTCACAGTGATGTGTCAGATTGACTCCAATTAAGGATATTTTCGTCCGCTATCATTGGGGCTACCTAAAAATAAATTTTAACTGATCAAATGTATCGCATCTTGTGTACAGTTATTAGAACAAAGATAAATGGCCCCAAAGGGTTGCTTAGGCAATGATAAGTACAAAGAAATTAATATTTTAGTGATCAATACGGTCATTTTCAATTATTACATATATAGCAATTTTCAATTGCACAAGACTCGGAATATAGACTTAAGAAAAAAATACACATGTATCTGGAAAAAACAGCATATGCGTGGGCATGAAACTTATCTTTGATACAAGATGGCATTTAAGTAAATCTGGCAAATAAAATCTAATAAAATTTTTGTCATATATGTAGAGTTAGCTATAGTTTTGCATTTTTTCTACAATAATGATATATTAAAATTAATTCACCATTTAAGGAAGTAGGGTTACATGATAGGCCTATAATAATAGTTACGACGCAATCTGCGGAATAACTATAATGACGATATAATGAAAATAATTTACCACTTAATAAAGTACGGTTATATTATAGGCCTACTGATACTTACGAGGCAATCTCCGTGAAAACCGAGAACCTCTTGATTACTTTTTGGTAAACTATCCAGCTGAAATGAATATGCCTACCTTCAAATCAATTCAAACAGTCCAATCTGTTGATGGTAGAAACATGTGTCACCCTTTACAAAAATCAGACGGCGAGGTAAATGCGGTCATTTGTAAACGGTAAAGTGGTGATGAGAAATTGAACGGCCATCGATTAGACTTCGTTTGCCCTGGGCGCTATGATTCATTCAATATTGCTATGTCAGAAAGTCAAAATTGGGGGTTTCAAAAACTGACTTCTATATTATCGACTGCATACATACATAAGAAACAAGAGCTACTGTAGCTAGACTGATGCCAAGTCAGTACAGCACAGCATTAAATATTATAAATAAATAGAACATGGTGGTAGTCGGGAGGTGGTGAGAAAAAATGTGCGTAAAAATGTAGCTATTTAGCTTTCATGGGCGCGCCTTCAGCTCTGAGCGCCTTGTGTTTGCGCTCATTCTTTTTTTCCCTAGAGCCTTCACAAAATATCTTAATTGATAGCTGATGAAAAGGCATAATTTGAAGGGTGTCCCTTATATACAGTGAACGACTTTCATCAGCACCCATGTAGAGCACCAGGAAAATTGTCAAATCAGTATTCTTAAATTTCCTGTAGTAGAAGTAAATTTAGAGAAAAACATGTCTCAGCACACGCAAAACAGTGCCATGACATAACAGAATACTGAGTATATTAATTTCTTTTTTTTACATTTTTACAGATGGACAGCTTTCTTAACGGAGTCAACATTTTCCTTGGACAGCTCTGGGAAAACTGTTGATCTGTGACACATCAAAATAGAATCGCTATTATGAGACTCTCACTACGAAAAGGACACGGAAACAAAAGTTCATTCACAATACTACGTGCTGTTCACGTCGTGGATTGAGCAGAAAACGGAGATAGTGAGTTGTCAATTTACTCACCAGGTAAAAGATACCATCCAACCACCAAAAATATCAGCTGGCTTCTCGTCATCCGCACCCAGCCTTTGTGGTTGTCCATGGCTGCAGCAAAACTTACTATGAATTTGTGAGTACCCGCTTATATATTTATCAATTCGTGCTGTCAAATAAACTCTTTGATGTGTGATTGGTCAGACATTAGGACGTGTGCCATCGATCATCTCCACTCAGGACACGCCTTGAAACGTATATTATGTTAATGAGTGAATACGAAGAGGCGGAGGTCATTCAACTATGACGTAGGAACCACTTCTGAGAAATATGAAAAGCATTCTGAAATTACCAAATGCAATTTCCCCCCCCCCCCCCCAAAGACTAATTATAAGGCCGCCATTTGACTCCCCAGGTTCCTGGTCCGCCCATTGTTTCCGAGCACGGAGATTTATGGAGGGAGGGGGACGTCTGGCTTCAATCAGTAATGCCGAGCCTTTGTCTGCTTCGCCAGGCCATTAAATGCTTGCAATTTCTTTGGAAAAGAAAGAGAAAGACGCCTGATGCTACCGAGGCATTCTCACGAACAAGATTTTCAGTGCGGAATCACCTCCTAGTAAATGTTTAGATTGTCTATTTTGTTTTCTCCCTTCTATTTTACTGTTGTTGTTTTTTTTTTAATTGATGCCCCCCCCCCCCCCCCATCAGGATGTACTTCTATGCAATTTGCCCCGATCTCGGCAGTGTCACGAATAATAACTATGAAAATACCAATTATGATGATGTTATTATCATCATCGTTATTATTATTATTATGCATATTCACGAAAAGGTCGTGTAACTCCAAGCTAAACTAGAAAAGGAGATTTGCTTCACAGCTCATCTGTCTGGATGCCTTCAAAATGAGATAAGTTTGAAATGCTACACTTTGCCATTGTTCAACATCATTTAAATTTTGTGTATTAGCCTAATTTGCATAAATTGAAATGCTACAACATTTCTTCCTGCTTATTTGGATGTGGCCATGTGACAAACTTATAAACTGAAGTTAAATGCAACTAATATCCATAATAGTTTTGAAGCTATTCGACATTTTAATTTTATGTATTTGCCTAATTTGCATAAATTAAAATTGTACAATTTTGGATCATAGTTCAGTGGATGTGGCTATGCCGCAAACACATAAATATGAAGTTGCAATGGCACCTCTATCTATAATAGTTTTGAAGCTATTCAAGATTTAAATCTTGCAACATCACCTAATCTACATAAATTCAAATCCTACAACTTTGGTTCATGGTTCATTGCTTGCGGCTCTGCCACAAACCTATCAATTGAAGCAGAATGGCATCTCTATCTATAATAGTTATGGAAATATTCAATTGTTTAATTTTTAAATGTGCCTAATTAGCATAATTTGAAATTCTACAACCTTCATATACTGTCCATTATATTGCCAGGTGTTGCAAACCTGCATATAAGCACACTGAAATTTTGTGTCTATCTGTAATAGTTTGGAAGATATGGAGTTTTTATAATTTTAATTGCCCCTAATTTGCATAATTTTAAACATCATGACTATTCCGAATGAGATGCACAATTTCACTGGTTAGGTCAGTCACCATGGCAAGTTTGGTGGTTTTCAGAACAAAAGTGTCTGAGAAAAACTGCAGACCAACTTGGTCGTAAAGAAGAAAGAAGGAAAAAGAAAGAAAGAAAAAAAGAAAGAACTCTTTAAAAAATAAAATGTCTGGGTTCGCACCCAGACATAATTTCTCAGACACATAATACTAGTGTTTACTTAGACAGTGAAACCTCTGTACAGTGGGCACCTTTGGGACCAGAGATAACTGTCCACTCCCAAGAGGGTCATCCCTTCTGGGCAGTACGGAGGAGAATATGTGCATGTACGTTATCCATACATGCACATATACATATACAGGGTATACATATCATAATTCAACGGGATGTGTGCACCTGCAATACAGAATTGTCTTTGCTCTTTTATTACCTGAACAAATTTTAATAGACACTGTCATGAAACTACATGTAAACATGTACCTGTGAACTGAGACAAGCACGATACTGTCTCAGTATTCCTTGTTTTGGCTATCAAGGACAGGCTTCATCTCACTGGTTACAAGAAAATAAAGATGTGAAAGTGTCCACTGAGATGACACAAATCCACACACTGTTTCAAAATTCACAAAGTTGTGAGAACAGTCATTGAGGACTGGAAAACCATACTTTGATGGGTCTAGCCAACTCAGCACTGAATGTAGTCTATTTTTTTTTTTTTGCTTAACAGAGGGTACACTCGGGCTTATCCTGCCTAGAATTCCCGTGCCTGTGCCCCCTTGGGACTGATAAGACCAGCAGACTCATAGCCTCAGACAAAAACAGACCAGCTGGGACACCAATCGAAGTCATGGTGCATTGGCAGCTCTGTCTGGCACTAGTGGGAACTATAGCTTGCCTGGTACATGCAGCAGCATGGAGCAAATCTGTTCCTGTATGATCAGAAAGAGATTCTCTGTATTTTATTGAGAACCTCATTAAACAGTTGTTGGGAGCCCCTCACCCACCTGCACCCCCCCCCCCCCATTTGCTACAAGACCCAAACCTTCCAAACCATACACCTAGCATGCATGGACAGAAGGCTGCCTATTGGACAGGTTCACGCTAATTTATCATGAATGCAAATGGTTGTCTGGTACCATGAAGGTCTATGCAGCTTGTAACAAGCAGAAGTCCTGGATGTGCATTGTTGGGAAATTCAGCGACTTTAGCATGCATCAAAATTCCCCAACTTTTGTTTGCATGCTACTGGATTTGCCAGATGTCTCAAATCTACATGTGTAAGAACTTTGTGTCTATCAGCAAAAGTTCGGAAAATATGGAGCTTTCAAAATTTTAATTGCTTCTAATTTGCAGAATTTTAAACATCATGACTATTCCAAGCCAGGTGCTCAATTTCACAGGTAGGTCAGTCACCATGGCAACTTTGGTGGTTTTCGGAAAAATAGGGTCCGAGAAAAACTCCGGACAAATCTGGTCGCAAAAGAAAGAAAGAAAGAAAGGGGAAGAGAGAGAGAGAGAGAGAGAGAGAGAGAGAGAGAGAGAGAGAGGGAGGGAGGGAGGGAGGGAGGAAAGAAAGAAAGAATTCTTGGAAAAACAAAATGTCAAGGTTGGCACTCATACATAATAAATACGTAGGGCCTACTTGTCAAGAGAAGTTTTCCTTTAGACATTCTGTTGTCTTGACATAGTGACCAGGCATGCAGATTTTGATGTACATTTGTTCAGTTCGTCCATACGTTATTTCGAGTCAATGATTCTCTGTGTCAAACGTATATATATATATATATATATATATATATATATATATATATATATATATATATATATATATATATATATATATACATATATATATATATACATATATATACATACATATTATAAGGGGAGGCACTCGACTGTGTGGATAAGCTTTGTACGTTGTAGTTGTGGCAACTTTGACGTCATCAACATTTTATGCATGACTACAGTGAACCACTGTTGTCACAAACTTGTACTGATAACGATACGTCCAGTGTTGACAGTCATGACAGTGACGTACGTTCTTTGTCATTTGACAGGCTATTTGAAATGATACACGTGTCATGGACATTCATTAAAAGAGATACCTAGAGTGTTTATTTCCTTGAACAGCGGCAGTAATACATAGTGCAATCATATTTTTGTTAAAATGTCATATATTTCAAACAGAATTTTCTTTCGAAAAGTCAAATGTTCGGACAATATACCTGTGTGCGTATGCATTTTGAGTTGAGCGTAGTGTCTTATTTTGACTCCGAACGAAGTGTTTTTAATGATTTGATTATTCAGAAGGCTGACATTAAATTAGGTCACCAGACAACTTAATGGAGACAAACCCTTCATCATCATCATCATCATCATCATCATCATCATCATCATCATCATCATCATCATCATCATCATCATCATCATCATCATCATCATCATCATCATCATCATCATCATCATCATCATCATCATCGTCGTCGTCGTCGTCGTTGTCGTCGTCGTCGTCATCGTCGTCGTCGTCGTCGTCGTCATTATCACAACTATCACCATCGTCGTCCATGTCCTCCTCCTCCCCCTCCTCATTTTTAACGCGAGAAAGTGTCACGTGTAGGTAAACGAAAGACAAAACAAGTACTTTGACCTTGTTTACTTTTTTATGTGCAGAGTTTTACTGGGGTCATCAAAAACCAGAATATTCGCGTTAAGATCATTCTTTTGATAATTCGGATTTAACCGTCACGAAATAAAGAGTTATAACATGGGGGTATAGCCTAGGCTATACTTAAAATGAGTCTTGTAAGACTATGTCATGTCACCCTGTGAAGAATACCATCCATTTGTTTGTTAGAATGTGTCAGAAAAACAAACCATTCAAGTAATATTGTTTACTGTTGTGTAAAGAATATTATTTCTACCTGTGTTATCATCATCATCATCATCATCATCATCATCATCATCATCATCATCATCATCATCATCATCATCATCATCGTCGTCGTCGTCGTCGTCGTCATCATCATCATCGTCATCATCGTCGTCGTTGTCGTCGTCATCATCATCATAATTGTATTATTACAATAATTACTATTGGTAACCCAGTCAGTTGTTTCTGTTCTTCTGTGGGCCCAGCTACCTACAAATGCACAGCTATGCACATTAAAGAATTAAATCACAGTGCTAATTTATAGAATGTTATCATTTCTATAATCTGGCTTTTTATTTTGAAAAAAAAGTATTGGCCGAGGGACCAGATTTGTGCGTCATCAATATATTATTAAATTAAGGTTTGGTTGATCGCATGCAGCTGAAATATATACACGGACTTGATTTGCCCCGTAATGGTATCAATGGAGTGAGTGATTTGTTTGTTTGAACTATGCACGTTCTATCCGGTCAAACAGGTCCGGCTATCAAGGAAATCCTGCAAAGATGCGACGCAAACTGTATTCTTACGGATGTGATGCACCAGTGCCGAGAAAAAAAAATGATTCAGCCCAACGCAGGGCTGACACGGGCAATGCAGGAAATAACAACTGCGCTGGTCTCCTCCAAATCATATTTGGGGGTAAACAACTTTGAGGGCTCACTAGGTACGTAGCATACAGGATACTGACGCAGCATTTTCAGGTACACTCCTTTTGACAAAGCTCATTTATTATGACTTCGTAAATGGTCTACCGTCTTTGTTTTAACATAATCAGTTCTTTCGGAATGCCCACAGCTATGACGCTCACCAACCAGTCGGTTATCAAGCACTTCATCTTCGTAAGTTTTTCAACTCTTTCTTTTAAACAAATACACTTCTTCAGTTTGCAGTATAGTTTTGAACCCTATGTGTGCAAAAATATGTCCTGATCGATAAACACGGTCATTTTATATGGGGTTGGGGAGGGGGGCTCATATATATTTCATTAGAAACGAGGCGAAAATTCCTCAGGTACAACAGGGACATGAGCATAGAATAAAAGCAGTAAGCTTCATACTTCAAAATTGAAGTGTGATTGGGTTGATGTTGGAGTGCGAGTAAACTGTTGGAACTATCCGCTTTCATATTTATATGTAGAGACTCATGACGATATTAATCCCCTGGTCACTTGATGAAAGTCAACAGTGGTCAGTTTAAGTGGTCATTCGAATGGGGCCTACTTCTGGGAAATTATACCGGTTGTGACAAAGCGATAGGCTGTCAACGAGGAAGTACTCTTGCCAAATATTTACGAATGTGCTCCCGATTTGGTACATGTGTATGGTAATTGAATCAGGGGTTGCAAAAACTGGCGATGAAACATTTCGTCGTAAGCACGTCCTGGCCAGGAGGCGTTGTCTGGCATGAAATGGTGTTAATTTATGTTCCCCTCCTCCCTTCTTCTCCATGTTTGATGACACACCCCTCTCGGGTTAACAAATTCCAAGTTTACCACTCTTTATACCATGAATAAAAGTGCTTGGAACTCCTTCACCATCACTGCTGCATGTACAAATAAGAACTTTGGCTCTTCGAGAATACTCTCGTTCATGGGTACCGTACTCTCTACATGAAAATGTAAGTTATGTTATCCGACTTTGCAGGAATCAAAAGTAAATTTAAAGTTTAAGAATCATGAAAATATTTTTACTTTGTTTGAAAACAATTACATCAAAGTCTATGCTGCCCAACTTATCTCTTTATGTAATAAATAAATTAAATGAATGAACGAATTAATGTATAAATAAATAAAACATATTTTTCAGCAAGGAATCAAAAGTAAATTTGAAGTTTAAGAAGCATAAAAAATCAACCTTTATTTGAAATGATTGCATCATAATTATTTCATTCAATTTACCCCTTCTGAAAAAAAATCATATTTTTCAGGTTGCTGTTCAGTGTAGCTGTGAGCGCGTTGGTGATACTACGAAGCACACACGCCGGGACAGCAGACTTAGGACTGGTAATGTCCGCGCTCTCGCTTCCCGTGGTAGCCTTAATCATGACGGGTTTGAACAACAATAATTGCTCCCAAAAACTATTCCAGTGGCTCGGCGCTTTATGGAACATACTCAAAAATATATTCAGAACGGAGGCTGTCTGTGATGGAAGTCAGGAAATGACATCAGAACTTTTGAAAAACATACCGAAGAACGAAGACAGGGTAGAAGTTTTACCGTGCGGGCCAGACGACAAATCCACCGCGCACAGTCAATGCACCCATCCAGAGACTTTGGAGCTTTTGGTCAAAACTGTGACCACATTGGCTGTTTTACAAACAGAGTTGAAGAGTGCGTTTGATAAGCTTGACTTTCATGACGAAGAGATATTCAACCTGGCAAAAGCCCATTTGCCAATGACGAAAAGCGATGAGGTTTCTGTTCCAACTGGCGACGCATTTATCCCCTGGTGGGATCGTCCTGGTCTTTTAGTAAGCCACACCGAACAAATTGTCCCAAACATGCCTCCCAGCAGCTGGTGGAAAGCATACAAGGAATCTGAAGTAAATGTTTTGTCTGATGATCATAAAGACCGAGTACTTTTCTGGAGAAGAAGTAGTATTCACTCAAGGTAGAGTGTAATTTGGACACTTTAGAAGTGTGCGGTCTAGTGATTGAAACACAACGAACAGTTAGGGTCGTGATAAGTATTCAAGACGACGTGACGTTTTATGTAGAACTTTTTTCATCTCAATCAATGATCGATTCCATTATACTTTATGTTTGCAGCAAATAGATTGTATCAACTTTGGCTGCAGATTTCTATACCGTTGTGCTTTCATTTTTTACCTTCAGACAGACAGATATATGGATGGGTGGACACGCAGACAGGATGTTATTTATTTCATTTACAAGAGGATCTATCAGTTAATATTCACGTTCATAATATATGATATGGCAGCATCACTTATTGTACATAGGAGCACCATGTTAAATTCTAAGTTGTATCTGTAATGTTCTACGGGGATTTCCTGTTATAGTATAAAATATTCTGAAGAAATATTCTACTTTTGTTGTTAATATAATAAAGCAGGTAAAGTATTTGTTAGATTTTGTCACCTATGGTCTTCTGTATTGCCATTTGGAAGTATTAGAAATAATAAAAATATATGTTATATTTTGATTTATTCTCTTCTTATTTCGTCTCACCTTCAACCGAGCAAGGCATACTGTCAAATGCTACATGTAGTCGGTAAGAAATATAAGGGAACAATACGTTTATATTTTCTTATGATCTTACTCTAATAAATTACGTTCTAAACTGGACGTTAACGAAATAGATCCAAAACAATGGTGGATCTAAGTTGTCTTGGTAGCCATAATGGTATTTCTTGACGTCTCTAAGGCGTTCGACAAGGTATGGCACCCTGGACTCCTCTTTAAACTTAAGCAGCTTGGCATGTCCGATCATCTTGTTACCTGAATTGAAAGCTATATTTCTAATTGCCTCCAAAGAGTTACTATTCATGGTCTGTATCCTCGGGCCCCTCCTATTCTTGGTTATGTAAATGACCTGGTGGACAATCTCACGTGTGAAGTGAGATTGTTCGCTTAGCATACTCGAAATTGTCAATAAACCTGCTCAATCCTCATGCCACCTGAACACCAATCTGTCTTTCATACATTACTGGGGCAGGCTATGGCGAGTGTTATTCAATGCCACCAAATCACTATCTGTTATATTTTCTGTGAAACAAGTGAAACCTCATCAGCCGCCTGTTTTCTCTCGTGGGTCTCCGATTCCTGAGGCAGACAGTTACACATATCTCTGTATCACCTCGAGTGGCGACTTATCTTGGCATGCCCATATCACATGGATTACTAATAAAGCTGGTCAAAAAATTCCCTTAGGGTTGGTTCAACATTTTCATCATTTTTGAATTAGTACTTACAGTATGCAAGGGGGGAGGGGGTTAAATGGGTCTGTACACTTTCACAGAATATTGAAAATGATGGTCAATTTTTGGCCTGTTTTGTGCAATTTGATATGATTTTTTTTGGAAAATCATCATTTTTAAAGTACTAATTTGGGGGGAGGGAGGGGGGTCATGAAATTTAGTACCCTTAGTACTAATTTAAAAATGATGATAATGTTGAACCATCCCTTACTCCGTTGGTTTAAGCATAAACTATCACGCAAATCCCTGGTCAAACTACACTGTTCTATGATCCGTCCAATCCTTGAGGACAGTTGTGTATTATTCGACAACTGTGGTAAAGAGCTGTCTGATTGTCGAAATCGATTCAGTATAATGCCGCTAAAATTTGTATTGGTGCTTTAAAACATACATCACATGTTAACTTACTTCGTGAACTTGGGTGGCCAACTCTTGCACACAGACGTAAATACTTCAAGCTTGTCCCTTTTTACAAAATGTACCACAAACTGACTCCTTCTTATCTTTCTAATCTAGTACCCCCTCCTACTGTTGATCGTGCTCTCCGACATTCAATGTCAGTGCGCCCCGTTAGATGTAGAACATCGTGTCTGTGTAAGTCTATTCTCCCAGATGCTATCAAACAGTGGAATAACCTACCTTCCGACATTAGAGGTTCGCTTTCCCTACATATATTCAAATCAAAACTTTTAACTACTCTCTCACCCACAGACAATGTTCCTGAAATCTAGCTCCATGGTGACATATTTGCTACTATCTGCCATACACTATTACGCCTAGGATTCTTTAGACTAAACTTGACCTTCGCAAAGTTAACATCCTTCCCGACCCATGCTGTGCCTGTTTTTATCCCACTGAAGACTCTCAGCATTTTTTTCTTTTCTGTCCCTATCACATCGTTTCGGAGAAACAAATTGACTCAAACTGTTATTCCTTTGATTGCTCCGGGGGTTAGCCCGCATCTTATAATCCATATTGGTAGTGATAGGTTAGTTAAAATATTTCTCCGTAGCAGTAACGAGCTTTCTAACTGCCTAAATATCCAGATCTGTGATGTACTCCAGCAGTATATTATTTATACCAGACACTTTAACGACTAAATGTTTCCGTTACTGTAATGATCATCTGTTGGACTATGTAAATTTATTTGTATTACACTTTTTTCCTTATTGGGTAAATTTGAACTCAACTTAATACTGGTTTAATTCGTATCTTATAAGTAATCAAATCTTGATATTCGCACAGAGTTTTCACTGATATTTTACATTGGCAACATTTGTATTGTCATGTGTGTCTTGTACATATACCTGCTGTGTGTCTCCATGTTCTGGAGAACCCATGTATTAGTCATCTCGATGTACTATAGGGCTATCCAGACTAAATAAATACATTTAAACTAAATATTCAGCCTGCTCGCCCATCGCTTTATGAAATGAAATATTTTCAAACATATTCAAAGGTATTGTAACAAAACATAAAATGTGTCATCTGGTACATGAGTCGACTCGTGTTCGGCGACTGATAAGTCGCCACCTCAGGCAACAATACAGTTAGGGTGCGCTCGACGTTTTCGTGTAACTATTTGGCATGTAGAAATCAAACAGTAATGTATACAAGTGTCAACTATATTGTAGATAAGAGAGAGCATGTACCTTTTAATTTCAAATTTGGCTAATATGAGGAAATTGCCAGTCTCCTTCTGTGCTCAGAAACTGTTTTATATATTTTGCCTCTGAATTTGCTGTTTTGTCGAAGTTCCAGATATACCCACCTTACTGTGTTCTTGTCATCCAATTCTGCAGCGCTAAAAATACCAAAATTCCCGGAATGATAGACCAAATGTGTTGCATGAGTGGTCAAAATTATTGTCACGTTATTCTGTTTAGCAGAAGTTGACAATCTTTGTTGTAATGAGGTATTGGATAATCGTAGAGGAATCCGTGTTCTTTAAGGTTTTATGATATCTGCTGTCTCTTTCTGGTTTTCAGTCAGATTTGGCAGAAATGCCCGCACAGATAATTGAAAGTAGTGTCCGGACAATCTGGCATTTTTTCAGGTATCATTCGCATTTGGTAATCCCCCCCCCCCAAAAAAAAAATCACTTAGGCAATTTAAACAATGATTTTCCTCTCATATTCCTCAAACAGTATCATGCAGTTGGACGAAGAAAACCCCTGACTGATCCTCTTATCAATGTTATTTCATTTTGTGGCGCCCTTGGATGAAATTTGCCAACAACATTTGAGAATAAATAACAGGTGGGATAGCCTAGGGGGAGGGGCACTAAGCTTCTAAAAGGATAGAATCCCTGTGTTCTGCATGCATCCCCCCGGGGGGAGGGGGGGTGCATGTCTGATATGTTTTGTTGAAACTTTGTTTCTTACCACGCAGACTTGCACATGTACATTTGTGTTTGGAATGATCATGTTTTATCTTTTAGATTTCGCCCTCAAAGGTACTTTTACATAAAATACATTTTAAAATCGCGCTTCCTTCAGTGTCTGGTGCTTCATTCAAACCCTTTTGGTGCCTAGTTTTGACTGAGTGAGCAGCTTTTCGTCGGCACGCGTTTGGCACTCGCAAAGCATTTACAGTTATTTACATTCTGGGCATTCCAGTGCACATGGTTTCTGTGTTCCGAGGACAGCTGGATATGTGATGATTTTATCATATGACTTCAATCCATTAGACCACCGACATATGCATGATATACATGCTGAGTCAGAGTACATAATTGATTTAAAAGACACTATTTTTCATTATTACACGAGTAATATGGACACGCATTTTATTTACAGTAATTTATATACGGGGTATAATAATGTTATTTCAAGACACAATTTTTTTTTCTACTGCACAGCTAACATAGACACATACATAGTCTATCTACAATTATTTACATTCTGGACATTCCAGTGCACATGATTTTTGAGTTTAAGGGAAAGCTGGGTACGTGATGATTGAAGTCTGGCTGGTGGCTAAGTGAGGGCCCTGGATTGGCATTTGAGGGAGGTTTGCAGGTCTGATGCCCTTGGTTCTGGTGTTTTTCGGCGTTGCATGTTTCTGCGGGCGCTGGCGCGCGGTGGGGGGGGGGGGGGAGGGCTGAATTTTTACATCATGTAGATTTGGTTTTGGCCAATTGATTTCATTATAGAAGTATTGAACATTGCCGCCCTTTTCACTGGGAGTGCTGTCTGATCGTTCGGCAGGGTTCTTCACTGATTTGGCCTGTTGGATATGTTGTTTCGGTTTAGTGATTTGATCTTCAGGTTCAGTATGCTTTGTCAGTTGTTGTTCTGGGCTGTGGGTGTCTCACTGGCGCTCCCATCGGCGCACGGCTGTAGTATCCACTTGTTATGTCTGTGTGCCAACACAGACACAGACATATTGTTTTTCTAGGAATTCTGTCTTTCTTTCTTTCTTTCTTTCTTTCTTTCTTTCTTTCTTTCTTTCTTTCTTTCTTTCTTTCTTTCTTAACAGGCAAATTTGTCCGACATTTCATTTGAAAAGTATTATACGTAGAAACTCCAAACGTGGCACAATTTTACCTCTATGGATAAAGTCTGGCCTTTGTATAAAGAGAGGTTATGCTTTTCAAAATTATGCACATGAGGGCTATTTAAAGTTTTAAATCTTCAATATCTTATATTCTATAGTAGATGTGGTTCCGAATGTATAGGAGTTCGATCATAGTAAGGTAAAGGTCCTCTCAAATGTCAAGGTCTTGCCAAGGTCAAAAGTCTTGTCAAGGTCAAAGGTCAATTTTAAGCCAAAGTGTCATTTTTGAGGTCAAGGTTCACATCAGGTAGAGGTTATCTCAAGGTCAAATGTCATTTGAAGGTCAAAGGCCACTTTCGATGGTGGCTTTCTTCTAGCCATAACTTGGTCAATTTTTTTTCCAATTTTGATCACGTTGGGCTCAGATTGTAGCTATTGTAACACTGCACATTTTTCAAATGTACATGTGACTTCTAAAGGTCAAAGGTCAAGGTCAATTAGATCTTTGAAAGCTTCATCCAGTCAAAACTTGGCTAATTTCCATCCAATTCTAATCATGTTGAACTCAAATTGTAGGTATTGCAACACTGCACATTTTTATAAGAACATGCAACCTCAAAAAGGCAAAGGCCAAGGTCATTTGGCCCTTTGAAAGTTTCATCTTGCCATAACTTGTTCAATTTTCATCCGATTTGGTTCATGTTGGGCTTAAATTGTGGGTATTGTAACACTGTGCAATTTACATGATACCTGTAAAGGTTAAAGGTCAAGGTCATTTTGACTTTGAAATTTGCATGCAGCCATAAGCTTAGTGTAATGTGAAGTACCAAAGGATAAAAGTTGTAGCATTTAATATTTACAACTTTTGAAGGCACACAGACAGATTTGCTTTGAAGCAAATCTTCTTTTCTAGTTTCATAATGTGATTGGTGGGCTAGAGTCGGATCTGTCGGTGGTGTGGATCTTGCTTCTTGTGTCGTTGTTCGTGGGGGCGTGTAGTGCTGGGTGGCATTGGGGCCGGGGGCGTACGTCGGACTTGTAGATTGACTTAAATATTAATTCTAATGTTTGTCTTGGCAAAATTTTACTGAATCGTCTTAGTACGGCTAGTTTCCCCATGACTTTTGTATGCAGTTTCTCCACGTGCGTATTCCAAGAAAGATCTGCATCCCCATGCACACCTAAATATTTTATGAAATTTACTTGTTTTATTTCATGGCCATCTAGCTTAATTACCAAGTCATTTTTTAGCGTTTCTTTTTTTGTCGATAACCATTGGATTTGACTTACTTGCATTTATTGATAGTTTGTCACACTTATACCAGTAGGCTACTTCATTAAGAGTGCTTTGCAGGATGTCAGTAACTTCTTTTAATGTTTCACCCGATGTGTAGAAAATTGAATCGTCAGCAAATAAATTGATTGAACTATTATTGACATATTGAACTATATCATTAACACAAACTAAGAACAGGACTGGACCAAGGGTCGATGCTTGAGGGATCCCAATGTTTACTGTTTGTTTGTTGGATAGTTTTCAGTTACATGTGACTGCCTGTTTCCTGTTACTTAAATATGGAGAAAACCATGCCAGTTCAGTGTCAGATATGCCGTATTTTTTACGTTTACCAAGCAGGATATTGTGATTTATGGTATAGAAACATTTAAAGAAGACTTCATCCAACTTTAATGATTGAATACCGGACAAAACAAAGCTGAAAAAAGTACTACAATGACACGATGTTGCCCTCAATTCCAAGAATTTGACTTAAAATAAAAGCAATAGTCATCTTTCTTTATAATTACTATTTCAACATAAACCCTTTCGCCCATAGACCGACCAAAACCAACTGGTGGTTACATGGTGTCTGATACATCTTTTAAAACTAATTTCCACTGAAGTGGAAAACAATATGAGAATTGTAGATAAGACCTGTAAAGATCACATGCCGAGGAGAGCTGTTAACTCAGTCTGAATTCCAGGGGGACAGGGACAAAAGACTCTTTGAGATGTGTAATTTGAAATGTGCCGCAGAAATTTTACTTTCAGGATAGAGTTATATTTCTTTATGAATATAAAAACTGGTGATTCTCTTACATGGACCTTGCCCGAATAGCATAAAAGCACATTCTTCAACGCCAATGAAATTAGATTGTATATTCATCAATATACATATTTATAGCGACAAACGCTTCTCAACTTATGTTCTTGTAAACTTATAATAGATATGTTTTGTTATCAATATCACAGGGGCAACAAATGACAGGAGGCATTGTGGGTGTTTCATGCTACACTTTCAACGCTTCACTTCTCTTTCCCTTTTTCTTCTTTTTCGTTAAAAAAAAAAAAAAAAGAAAAAAAAGAAAAAAAAAAAAAAGAAAAAAGAAACCGGTGTACATCAGGCATCATTAAAGTTAATTGTCGTTTGTGTTATTGTTCGCTTTAATTATGTCTGTGTGCCAACACAGGCATATTGTTTTTCTAGGAATTCTTTCTTTCTTTCTTTCTTTCTTTCTTTCTTTCTTTCTTTCTTTCTTTCTTTCTTTCTTTCTTTCTTTCTTTTTCTTTCTTTCTTTCTTTCTTTCTTTCCTTCTCTCTTTCTTTCTTTCCAGGCAAATTTGTCCGACATTTCATTTGAAAAGTATTACATGTAGAAACTCCAAACTTGGCAAAATTATACTTCCATAGATGTGGTCTGTCCTTTGTATATTGAGAAGTCATGCTTTTCAAAATTATGCAAATAAGGGGTTAATTAAAGTTTTAAATCTTCAATATCTTATATACTATAGTAGATGTCGTTCCGAGTGTATAGGAGTTCGATCCTAGCAAGGCAAATGTCCTCTCAAATGTGAAGGTCATGTCAAGGTCAAAGGTCATGTAAAGGTCAAAAGTCAATTTTAAGCCAAAATGTAATTTTTGAGGTCAAGGTTCACTTCAGATAGAGGTCATGTCAAAGTCAAAGGTCATTTCAAGGTCGAAGGCCACTTTCGATGGTGGCTTTTATCTAACCATAATCTGGTCAATTTTTATCCAATTGTGATCATGTTGGGCTCTAATTGTAGTTATTGTAGCCCTCCACATTTTTCAAATGTACATGTGACCTCTAAGAGTCAAAGGTCAAGGTCATTTGGACCTTTGAAAGTTTCATCCAGTCATAACTTGGCCAATTTCCATCCAATTCTAATCATGTTGAACTCAAATTGTAGGTATTGCAACACTGCATATTTTCATCAGAACATGCAACCTCAAAAGGGCAAAGGTCAAGGTCATTTGGCCCCCTGAAAGTTTCATCTTGCCATAACTTGGTCAATTTTTATCCGATTTGGTTCATGTTGGGCTTAAATTGTGGGTATTGTAACAGTGCGCAATTTACATGTGACCTGTAAAGGTCAAAGGTCAAGGTCAATTGGACTTTGAAATTTGCATGCAGCCATACGCTTAATGTTATGTGAAGTACCAAAGGATAAAAGTTGTAGCATTTAATGTTTACAATTTTTGAAGGCACACAGACAGATTTGCTTTGAAGGAAATCTTCTTTTCTAGTATTAAGCTTTATTTTAACGATTTAATTTAAATCTCAGGCTATGCATGTATGCCCTAGAATATTATGCATCGAGGACATATTTTTGCTGCACGCTATTGGTGATTGTCGCTCTGAGGAACACAGTTTCATCACACAAAGAAATACAACTGGTTAGGCACATGATTTGTCATACAGGTCACGGTTCCCGGATGTCCTTCACAGGAATTCCCACATTGTCACACAGATATTTTATACGTATACAATATGGGATAGACAGCGGTATTCTAACAAACATCATCTATGATGCGCGTCACGACATGTGAGACATGTGGTCGCACGTGGACTTACATGTATAGAATAAAAGTTACAAGTTTCCTACAATAAAGTGGTAAAGTACTGTTTTATCATATTCATCCAAGCTGGTATTACAAAAAAGGTGTGTTATGAAGCGTGATTCCTGTCACTTTTATCATGAACTATGAAGCTGAAAGTGTTTTGATATTGCTGTGCCGTATCTTATAAAGATTTGATTACTTAGCACCTACAATACGAGAAATTTATCAACTGAAGCAAATGGGCCACATTTCTAGTTAAATCAGTAATATATTTTAAAATCATATTTTGTGTGTGATCAGAAGCATTATCTCTGATTATATACCTATTTTGATAGCTTTCATGCTTTTAAAATTTAATGTTCCAAAGATTTGGCTGACTGACTGATGGAATCCGGTCAGGATCCCCCTCATTTTCTAAATAAAAAAATAACTAAAATGAACAAATAAATGAATTAACCAAAAACACTGTCGGCTATATTTCACCAGAAATGATTCAGGTTTGACAGGTTACATGCACCATTCTAGCGAAAGATGTATGTAACGTATAACTATTTGTATGCCAATCGGTTTATGGTCGATTTTGTAGTATTTCACATTTGGTCACGTTAAGGAATGATTCCCGTATATCCAACAGTTTAGCTTTATTACGTCTATGTTTAATTGTGACGTGAACTTAGCTAGTTGTATCTAATAATCATATTGATTTATCTTACTGTATGTCTGATATTTGATCAGCCTTAACGTTCATTCATAATGTATGTACTCTCACTTTATTTCTGGCATGGACGGTTACTTGATGTGTCAGAAGCTATTGACAAAAGGTGAATGTTCTGTTTTCTTTGCCTATTTAATATGCGATATAATTGATATTTGACTGGCTTCTTCATGTACAATAGTATTGAAAAGGCCAAGCATTTGAAATTCCAAGTGTTTTTAACTGCCTGAAATAAAAAAAATTCTGCAACTTTCATTTTCATTTCATTGGATGTGCCTATGTACAAACAAATGAACTGAAGTTGGATTGACACTTCTATCCAGAATAACTTAATAAATATATTGGTTTAAACATATTTTATTTGTAAATACAATTGGCCTACAGTCTCACCAGCCTATATTAGGGCCTCTTGTACATTTATAACAGGACAACATGAAACACAAAAATTGTGAACATCAGTACACTGATAGGTGACATACGGGACCAACAATAAGAAAGGAAGAAAGGGGAATAATGATGTGTGAGCATTGTTAAAAAAGTAATACTTATACTATTTGCAGACTTAAATCCAAGTTATTTTTTTAATCTTCCAGAAAGTCTAAGATAATAGTGCACGGCCTTGAATATCTCCTCGTTTTGTCTTGTAAAAAATTCGCTTCCTTCGATTCCAAATAAAACAGCTGCCTCATTTGGATTATCAACTGTGATGAAAAGTGTCGTGTCGTCAGCAAAGAGGCGAATTTCAGATCTAACTATCTCTACAATATCGTTTACATATACAAGAAACAGGAGAGGCCCCAAAACTGAGCCCTGTGGGACCCCCGCTTCGACCCTCTCCCAAGATGAGGCCTGACCCTGAATGATTACCCTTTGTGTTCTTGTATTCAGATAATCTTCCAACCATGTAATAAGAGGGCCACAGATGCCTGCATTTTTTAATTTGTGTGTCAACCCTGGATGATACACTCTGTCAAAGGCTTTGGTAATGTCACAAAAAACTACTCTTACGTCCTTTTGCAGATCAACCGCTTTTGAAAATTCGTGATACAGATATACAAGTTGGGTGACACTCCCATCTCGTGGTAGAAATCCAGATTGGTTTTCAGATAATGCAAAGTTGTCTCGTAAGAAGTTGAAAATGTGCTTAAAAACAGCACGTTCAAACACATTACCTAGACAGCTTAAGAAAGAAATAGGTCGGTAATTATAACACAGTTCTGCGCACCACCTTTATGGATTGGTATTACATGAGCTTTATTCCAATCGGTTGGAAACTTACAGTTCAGAAGAGAAAGGTTCAATAATCTAGTAAGGGAAGGGGTAATGTAATACTTGGAGCTGCCTCCTTTAACAACAAAGGGTGAATATGTTCAACAATTAAAGTTGGATATAATGCCTAATTTGTATAAATCAAAATTTTACAGCTTTCATTTTTATTTCATGGGTGCACCTGTTACACAAACCAGTGAATTGATGTTGTATTGTTATTTCTATAAATAACAGCTTCTAAGATAGGCCTACTCGATTCTTACGTTCTCCAGGTGTGCCTAATAAGCATAAGCTATCTTTTTCACAATTTTTGTTTGAATATCACTGCATGAGCCTATAGCATAAATCTTTGAACTAAAGTTGGAGTGAAAACACGTCAATCTGCAATAGGTTGGAAGATATTCAACAGTAAAATTTTTCAAGGTCGCCTTATTAGCATAAATTATTTCTTTACAACTTTCATTTTTATTTCGTTGGACGTGCCCATAGCATTGTCTTTGAATTGAAGTTGTATTGACATTTTTTTATCCGCAATACTCCAGACGATAATCATCATTCAGAATGTGTCTAATTAACATAAAATACATGTTTACAAAGTGTATTCCATTTCATTGGATGCACCAATACCACAAACTTGTAAATTGAACTAAGATGTACGCATCTATCTATAATACCTAGGCGCTTCCATGCAACGTAACATGTGAAAAGCTATATTGTGGTTCCGCGCAGCTCCATATATGTTAACAGTTTACATATTCATAGAAAATATAGAAGAAGAAGGACGAATAAAAAAATGGTTGCTTTGGGTATACATTTAAGAAGGTTATTTAAATCATTCCTGTTATTTTTGTGCACGTAGATTTTGCCCATCCCAACCGCAGCAGATTGTCTTTGAATGAAGTTGGCCACTAGGGGGCTTTGTTACTCAAAGCCTGTGGCCAGACAGCCCTGTCAAGACTTTTATAGTGTATTTATATACTCTCCTGATGTTCCGCGACTGAAACAAATGGCAGTAGAAAATAAAACAAAAATAAGCCACCTGTATCAGTCATCACACAAAGTAAATTTCAGCCTGTAACAGTCCTAAAATAAAACAACCTACTAATTTTTACTTTGAAACACTCCAGGTGTCCCCCCGCCCCGGCAAAGTTATTGACCGGAGGTACACAATTCGGACAAGAAAAACATTCAATTTTCCTGACGGAAAAGAACAGTACATGTAGAGTAAACATGATTCCATACGCTCCATTAGTTTGCGCAGCGCCAGGGAAGCGACCAGGAGTGGGGAGCTGTAGGGGATTGTATTGATTAAATTTCCTCTTACCCTCAAAACGTCATTGTAAACGAACTCATTGGTTTTGAACATTTATCAAATCATGCCTAGATCCCTCAGTGCTCTGAAAGAAGTAGCATACACGATTCAAAATTGTGTCTAGACGATGAAATAGGCTAATTGACTCGACTTTGAGCGGCATTTCAGCGCCGTTAATCACATCTGCTCTCGGTTTATGGGTGGAGCACGTGTCTAAAACCTCAACTTTCGTGTTTTGTGGACGGCTGATAAAAACACTCAATTACATAATTATTGCCTCAGACGTCTGTATATGTATTTTTCACACACACACACGACTAAGAAAACTAATAGCATAAGTGCCAATATTAGTTTCGCCGATTGGATGCACTAGTATTGCGTTAAGGTTTGCAAAAAAACAAAGGAAGGAAAGAAGGAAGGAAGGAAGGAAGAAAGGGGGAAAGAAAGAAAGTAAGGCAAAAGGTAGGGAGGGCAGGAGAGAAGAAATGAAGTTGTAGAGAGAAAGGAAGTAAACGAAAAAAGAAATCTTTGTAAAACAAAATGTCTGTTGACAGGAAGATTTATACAGTGGGCTAATCGAAATAAAGAGTTAATTGTACATTGCTCAATAAATTAATGCAAAATAAATTCAACAGGCAGTCAAAATACAAGTATGAATAAAACTGTTCAAGTTGCACTGACCTGAGAATCGAAAAAATCGACGGACACCTCTATCTCATTTTAATTGTGCAAGTGCCCCTATTAGCATAAATTAGGACTCTACAGCTTTTGCTTGTGACCCTTTGGATGTGCAGAGACAACCGAATTAAAGTTTGAATTGCATCCTACCTTTAACAAATTTAAAGATATTCAACATCTAAAATTTTCCAGACAAGAGCCCCTAATTTGCACAAACTGAAATTATACAACTTTCGGTCGGCTCATTGGATGTGCCTGTAGCACAAACCTATGAAGTAAGGTTGGGAAGGCGCTTCTTTATTTAATAGTTTTGAAAAGTTCAAACATGTAACCTTTTCAGGTGCCTGTGATTAGCATAAACTCAAATTATAAAAGTTTTGTTTTTCCATTGGATGTGGCTATGGCACCAAAATATGAAGACTATTAAAGTGTAAATGGTACCTCTACCTTTAATGGGTTTGAAGTTATCAACCATTTAAACTATTTTAGTGCCCATACTTAACATAATTAAAATTCTATAGTTTTTCGTTGTGGTCTATTGAATGCACCTATAGAACAAACCTGTGAATTAAAGTTGGAATGGTACCTCTATCTTAAATAGGTTTGAAGATATTAAACATTGAAACTTTTCTGGTTCCCCTCATTAGCATAAATTGAAATTCTAAACTTTCGTTTGTGGTCCATTGGATGTGCCTATAGTACAAACCTATGAATTTAAGTTGGAATGTGACTTCAAAAAAGCTAACTTTTGTGATCTTAATGCTGCCCTACAATCAGCTCCTTGGGACACAGCTCGTGAAGTTTTTGATTCAATTGACGATGTTGTATCATACTGGTCGGACTTGTTCCTTTCTACAGCTAAGGTTTTATCCCCTTTAAGGAAGTCACGATTGGCCCTAGGGACAAACCCTGGATAACTTCAACAATTAAAAAGATATTCGCCGTCGCAACCGTGCGTGGAAACGTTTAAAGCGTGTGTCTAACAACCCGCGCCCCATACTTATGACGTCTACATTGAGATCGAGAAGTTTTTCCCGTTTTTACAAAAGGTACCGCAATAAAGTAGTTAACTTGGTTAGTAACCATGTCCGCTCCTATTTCTCTAGTTTGCGTCGGTAGCTTAACGAAAAGGACATTTACCCCAAAAAGTGGTGAAATCTATCTAAGACTGTTTTGGGGTGTAAAATACACCAGGATATACCTCCTATTTTTGAAGGTGATAAAATTGTATCTTACATCACTGAAAAATGTGAAATTTTTAACACATACTATGTTAGTCAATGTAAAACACTCCCTGATGTTGACACCCCTACATTGCTCGAGTTTGCATTTTGAACGGATGCACGCTTACATGACATTAATTTAGAAGAAGAGTGTGTCAGAAGAGTTTTAACCTTTTTAAGATTAACCTCTGCTTCTGGCCCAGATGACATAGGAAATATCTTGCTGAAAAACACAGCCGACTCGATCTGTAAACTTTTCACTAAAATCTTCAGACTCTCCTTAAACTTGTCTTGTTTCCCTGATTCTTGGAAGAGATTCAATACATGCCCTTTGTTTAAGAAATCAAACAGACAGATCAAAAGTAACTTTCGTCTGATCTTATTGTTATGTAATGTATCCAAAGTGTTTGAACGACTTGTTTTTAATGCCATTTATGACCATTTTGTGCGGAATAATCTTATCACCTCTAAAAACTCGGATTTCAAGGCCGGAGAATCTACCATTAACCAACTTGTGTATATCCTCGGTAATATTTTAAGCGGCCTTGAACATTCCCAGGAAGCCAGGATGGTCTTCCTAGATGTGTCTAAAGCCTTGGACAAGGTTTGGCATCCTGGCCTCCTTTTTAAATTGTGACAACCAGGCATCCCTGATAATGTTGTTACATGGATCGATAGCTACCCATCAAACCGCTTCCAACGAGTCATTATTCACGGGTAATCGTCTCCATGGTTACCTCTTGAAGCTGGAGTACCTCAAGGATCCATATTGGGCCCACTACTATTCCTAATTTATGTTAATGATATGGTCGATAATCTTGCTTTTGAAGTCAGACTCTTCACTGACGATACTAGTCTACTTGAAATCGTTGTCAATGCTACTGAATCCTCCAATCACTTGAATAATAATCTCTCCATCATACTAAAGTGGGAGAAGTCATGGCGAATCATCTTTAATGCTCTAAAGTCTATTTGCCTCATCTTTACTGCCAACTTATTAAACCTAGCCACCCATCTGTGTGCCTAGGGGACTCAGGAAGATACACCGACCCACCTAGGGTTAACTCTTAGCCATAACTTATCCTGGCGTGCACATATTACTCGGATTACTAATAAAGCTGGTCACTGGATTGCACTCCTTCGTAGGTTTAAATATAAACTTTCCCGTAAGGCTCTTTCCAAGCTGCATTTATCTATGATTCGACCAATTCTCGAATATGGCTGTCTCTTGTTCGACAATTGTGGTCAAGGCTTGTCTGACTTACTCTAATCAATTTAGTTCGCGGCTGCAAAAATTTGCACTGGTGATCTAAGACACACCTGACATGTTAATCTTCTATGTGAACTTGGTGGGTCAACCCTCGCAACCAGGTGCAAATACTTTAAACTGATTTTCTTTTACAAAACGTACCATTACTTATGAATGTGGGTATTTTGGTAGAAGATTTCAAACGTTGCTTTGCCGAAGAAATTAAGACTCACCTGAATGAACGTAAGGCAGATAAATTACATGAAGCTGCAGTTTTGACTGATGACTATGAGGTGACACATAAAAGCTTCTTTAAAAAACCCAAACAGGGTCAGTTCAGATTTAAATTTGGAAAGAAACCAGAGGGAATGGGAAACATTTCCCCCCATCAAAAATCAGAAGAACACAACCCCAATAATTCTCCTCAGTCTGATAAACCTGCTAATCAGAAAACAGGGCAGAAGTTCTTTAGTGGATCTACATGCAGTTACCGCCATAAAAGGGGTCATGTCAAATCTGAGTGTTTTCTACTTCAGAGAAGGAAAAATAATACTGGGAAACCAGTTGGTTTTACCAGCATTAAGGGGCGCCCACCTCTAAATATGTCTGATGGACATGCTGATAATCTCCATGCTGAATTTGAAAACCCACATGTTGGGGTAACTGAGTCCATATTGGATGGCTATAAAAGTTTCAAATCGGAAGGGCTGGTGTCACAGAAAGAAAATGATGTTGACTAGAAGGCAGTTGTGATCCTGAGGGACACTGGTGCTGCCCAGTCTTTACTGTTGGAAGATGTACTTCCTTTGTCGGATGAAACTCATCAAAAGCCAGTGTATTACTTAAGGGTGTTGAGGGAAATTACAAAACAGTCTCGCTTTACAAAGTTCGCTTGAAGTGTGGTTTCAAAATTGGACCAGTGATTGTAGGTATTGTACCTAGTCTCCCGACAGAAGGTGTGACCTTCCTTCTAGGGAATGATATAGCAGGGAATAATGTGAAAGGTAAACTAGTACCATATTCAACGGATGAGCCAGTCACGAGGGAGGACACAGAGCATCTTGAGCAGGAATTTCTGGGCATTTTTCCCACCTGTGTTGTGACAAGGTCAATGGCTCTTGAAGCTTCTAAACAAGTAGCCAGTGACAAGGATGATGAATGTCTAGGGCTGGCAGAGACATTCTTGTCAGAATTGTCAGTTTTGCTAGCTAAAGGATTAGAAAAGGTACAGGAATTTTGGTTTAATTGCTGTAAAAGAATTGAATCAATGTAGAGAGTAAACAGGTTTTTACACCATATTCAAAAATCTCCCGAAAATATCAAACCACGCCCCCTGAAACTTGGACTCATATTCTGGCCCCCCAAACACTCTTAACAATCTATATATGACCAAATCCATTATGCCACACCCCGAATATGACTGACTACGTGTGTTTTTCATATTTTCAGGTTTCAAATCTACCCAAAATCGATCAGTTTTTACATGGACACGTCACATCTGACAATGACCCACATTCTTCACATACTGAAGTGATTTGACGTTGAGGGGAGTAAATGAAAATTCCCCACAACCAAGTGACCACCCTACCAAATAGTGAAATGGCTAATCTATCAGGCTATATTCGTGAAACTGGCTTTATAGACGAATTTATATCATTTTTTATCGCTTTCTGTAACATTCCTTTAACCTGGCTGCCTGTCAATCATTGAACTTCCAGTTAGCAGGATAGCTTGGTAAACAGTGTGACGGCCGCACACACAATGAGGTGATTCACGTATTTTCGAAACTATAAATGCAATATGCATGGATACGTTAATATTATTGTAATAGTCATCCAGAAAAGGTGGAAACTGTGATAAACAGTGATAGAAAATTAAATTTGAACACCAAAGGACGTGCATTAGCGGGCTGTCATGTGGCAGCCATCGTATTGTAGCCAATCACAATGCGAAGCAGTCATTTCTCCGAAACATTATTAAGTGGGACTCGATAGGGGTTTTGGAATTAGGACCTGCCAAGCAAGGACGTTTTTGTGATAACTAAATCGTACAAATGTGTTTCAAACCACTGAATGTCAACTTTTACAAATCTTAAACTTGATTTTGTAAGAATTTTGACCTTCCTTTGCATGACTCGTTGGTGTTGACATTCAAAGTGCATATGTAAACAAAGCCCATCAGGAACTCTCATCTCGCATTGGAGCATCCAGATGGTTGGTCACGTTTTCAGTGGTTTATCAGCGCTTCATACAGTGATACAATACAACTTAGTGCCCTGATTACGCCAATCTTAGTGCCCAGATGACGCAAATATGGTAAATTCAAGCAGCTCAGCAACTTTGATGGTGCGACACGTGGTTGGGAAATTATTCAGAGGTGTGGGTCGGCTGTAATCCAATGTGCGCTGCTATAGTGGTAGGCTGGTTCATCATTTTTTCCGTAGCCAAGGTTGAAGATTTGCATGTTTTTACAATTAACCAATTTTAGCTAATTGACACTGTTTGTCAATGGGATTCAACATTGTAAATTCTTCACTGTCATTGGGTAGAAAAGCTCAAAATTTTGATCACAATGACAACAGCACGTCCAGATCAAATTCTGTTGGAAATGTCAAAGAATATCATATATCCTTTTCGCAATTTACTTGCTTATTCCACTACCTACTAATTGAAGTGATCTGGATATGCTGCATTCCCTCATTTTGACTTCACTGTTTTGTCGATTATCTGTTAATGAAAATAGAATGCACGAATACTACTTAAAGTGTTCCTTCTGTGCTTCATCCCTGTAATAAATAGTTTTATTTTTTGTTTTAACGAGTCAGAAAATTGTACCCCCCCCCCTTAAAAATATTGTGTCTGCCATATGGCATAATTTCACAGAACGTATGCTGCTAGGGCCCTGGCTATACAGCCAGCATGTCCCAATAAAACGGGGACACGTGCACTGGGCATTTTCAAGCTTTCCTTTCCCCATGAAAGACCCTACCATTGGGAGTACAACATCCCTAATGAATCGCCAAAGGCACTTGTGGATATTAAAGAATTCTGTAAGTATACTTGACACTTAACAAACAAATAATGTTTCATCTTACAGGCATTATCATCTTGGTTGTTTTTACTCTTTACACTACAATACGTCATGCAGATTTGTAACGTAGCATTCAGACATTGGTTTTCGAGAAAAATAAATTTCAGAAAATCATAATAGGTCATAAACATGCTTTCTTAGGTGATTCTGCTAAGAATGGTCACCATGCATTTGACAATGATGAGTTTATAAAACTGTTCGAAGATTTAAAAGAATATATTTACATATGTTTCGGTGATAGTGTCTTTAAACAGGTCATAGAAATTTCCATTCGTTCAAATTGTGCACCACTTTAGGCTAATCTCTATCTATTTTATCACGAACATTATTTTCTAATGAAAATGGCAAAAGATGAAAACTACCATGCTAGACCATTTAATTTAACTTTTAGATATACAGTTGATTTACTAAGTGTTAACAACAAACTTTAAAGGATTATATTACATCAATTTATCCTAGTGATCTAAAGCTAAAAGAAACCAACCAAGAATCGAGCATAACATGCTCATTTTTAGATCTACTCTTATTCAATGATGATGCTTTGTTAAAATCAAAAGAGTGTGATAAAAGACATGATTTCAATTTTGATATAGTGAATTATCCAGAAATAAGTAGTAATATTCCTATTAATCCTGCTTATGGTGTCTATGTCTCAAGACTAATTGCTTTCGCAAGATTCTATACTGAATTTAAAGACTGCAGATTGACATAAATCACTTTTTAGCAGACTTATTGAACAGGGGTTTTCTAAAATAAGATTGAAAAAGGTTTTTCTTAACTTTAAAGATAAATATAAATATGTTCTACAGAAATATCATGTTGATTTCTGTGAACACATTAATAAGGTATTGTCTGAGTGTCAATAATAAACATAGAAATATGTTTTTTCTGAATGATAATGTTGAGGCTGAGATTGCTTTACCTTGATTGTGATCAAGCTTTCTATACTGGAATACTAGAATTCATTATACATTACAATATGGGTAAAATGAAATAAGGAGCATCTAAGTTCTCAGGCATCATGTTGAACGATACAGGCCTTCTTTTTTCTCATCCGTTTGCATATATTGACAAAATTTAAAGAATACTCACTCAATTTATGCAAGTCACATTTTATAACGAATTTTAGGCCTGTTTTGCTGTATTTTCAATTAAGAACGTAGCATAGAAGAAGTTAACCATGTTTCATAATAAATATAATATCAGTATCAAATTTAGTTGTCCTGTGTTCACGTGGAGACCTTGTTTTGGTGTGCAAATTTAAATTTTGACATGTTACGCAATTTTTATGTAAATTTAGTAGTCTCATTGAAAATTCTTAATAGTCCTGTCATTGTGTGGATGATGTCTATGAACTATTGTCATGTAATAACCTTTTATAACTGCACATTAAAATTTATGACCAAATTTGTTTTAGGCCTATTTTAAATGAATGTGGGTGTTTTCCATAGTGGGAGGATTGGGATCCTTTAAAACTGGTTTAACCAGCTGCCAATATGTATGTAACCTTTTGGAAGTCAGGTACAAGATACCCTTATTCTTTTAAATTTCATAATTGTTAGTCATGGATCCTTCCGATGATGAACACTACCATGTCTTACTATTTTGAGAATGACACTGGATTTGACAAGGTTGAGGTGTTTTTTTCGGTTTGGTCTCATCACTGTCATTGAAAACTGTTGTCCACTTCTGTTTTCATGGAACTATTATGTATTTTGCTACCATTTTGAACATTCAGGCATTTTCTGCACATCTTGCAGTGCAGTAAGTGCCCCAAATGCAGTGGCACTGATGTTGGGTTTATAATTGTCTGATGAGTATAGTTTGCTATTGTGAAAATCATGTCTGGTTGGTTCAAAGTGTTTGATGTGCAGTTTATACATGGTTACTTTCAATAAATGGGTAAATTTATACATATTTGACTTTTTTCCCTCTCTCTGTTTGTAGAAATAATTAGGGCCTAATTCAGCTGACCGACAAGATGACCTATGTCTGATTGTCAATGAAAAAATTAAAACTGTTACATGGAAGACAGCTGCATTTACAGTTACCTTTAGGGTTTTCAAAATTCTCTCTCTCTTTCTCTCTCTCTCTCTCTCTCTCTCTCTCTCTCTCTCTCTCTCTCTCTTCATTTAACCAAACTTTTTTTCTGGTAAATATGGTAGACTTCTACAATAATTAGGATTGTTATACATTTTGACTTTTTCAACTATTTATTTCTAAATTATTACCTTAAAAATGACTTATCAGATGACTTGTGGGATTCTATGCTTTCTTTAACATTTAAATATCCTTTCAAAAATACTTCTGGAAACCATAGTTGAAACTTGACTGCTTTGCTTACAATTTCTGGCTATTGTAATGCAATTTGGCTACTGTTCTTGCCATTTTTGACTGCTGTTTTGCACTTTGAGACCTGATGTCGTTTCTTTCTGTCTGATGTTTAATATTGGAACCAGTGTACCTGCAAATTCTGACAGTGTATTGAATTTTAACCATTATATTTGCACATTCAAAACCTTTCTTGTGAAAATTCTTTTAGTTTCTCTCCTTGAAAACAACATCTTGCCTTTAGCTAAATGTTGAAAACACATCAAATTGTATAATCATGTTGTTTGGATTCTTGTTGAGGGTCATTTTAGGCCTAGGGGGCTTTTTGTGGATAGATGTTGGTGTTAGTATCACTTTGTGGACTTGCATGGATGATGATCATTGTTTTCAAATGCTGAATTTTATTGATATAGTCAACAAATTTGAAACCTGTGCTTGCAAAATCTCTGCTGTGCTGCACATTTTGGTCTCTTTTCATGAATTGTACGGTCCTATATGCACATGAATAATGCGCCTGTTCAAGTCAATTTACTGAAATAGGCCTATAGTTTTTTCAAAAATTTTTGCATTCTTGTCATGTTAAAACTAGACATGGCTTTTTTGACCCTATGAACCTTGGGATGTATGTTTTGGACTCTTTGGGTGCAGACGCACTGTAAATTTATGTGATTTAGCTAAACATACCACGGATCATTGCCTTTGGGTGGAAATGACTTGGATTCGTTTTTTTAGGACTACAGTTTGGATATGGTAGTGACATTGTCTTATTTGCTGGTAGCCTGGAGGAACAACTAAGCCATGAAGGTAACTTAAGTCCAGAGTAAGCCATGATTGTAACCTCTCTGACCAGGTACACCAAAATGCTCATCTGAGTCAAATGCCTCATTTGAATAGAGATACACTGATTGGGGAGCAAAAAGCTAACCCTCAGTTAAGAAGATTGGCAAGCACAGCTTTAACTGAAGAAAAGGCACAAAAAGACCCAGTCTGTTATTATGCTAAGTCAAGAGTGTTGATGAGGAAATGGAGACCTCCAGATGCTTCCACTGATGAAGAATGGAGGATCATTCTTCAAATAGTGGTTCTTCCATCATATAGGGCAAAAGTTTTAAAGACAGCTCATGATTTGCCTATGGCGGGCCACTTGGGTATTAGGAAGACTCATGATAGAATATTACAACACTTCTTTTGGCCCAGATTACATCAGGATGTAGTAGAATTTTGTAAGACATGTCACACATGTCAACTGGTTGGAAAACCCAATTTGAATATAAAACCTGCTCCTTTGAAAAGTATCCCTGTTCTTTAAAAACCATTTAGCAGGGTTATGATAGATTGATCGGGACCACTTCCTAAAACAAAAGCAGGAAATAATGCCCTCCTTACTATCATGGATTCAGCAACTAGGTATCCTGAGGCCATTCCATTAAAAACATTAAAGCTCCTACTATTAATGATGCTTTACTCTTTTGCTGTAAAATTAGCTGACTGGCAAGTCGGGAGAACTAAAAGATGATAGGCCTAACAGGTCTCTTTTTTATTTTTGGCAGAAGTAATGAAACTTGTGTTTTGGGTGGTTAGGCCTATACATTTTGGAAAAGAACTAGTGTCTGCAGTTAATGATGAATATTTCTAAGGTTGAGAGGACCGGTTTAAAACCACCAGTTGCCTTTCATGGGTGACTGCCTGTCTCAAGTCAGGAGTGAAATTTGTTTCTTCACATTGGTATTGGAAGAGAAATGTCGATGCTTTGGCAAGTCTGGAATCTCTTTGCTGTCATTGTTGGGTTTGGAATTAATGAATGTGGATCATGTTTTTCTGTACTATTTAATGAAATTTTTTACTAGAGTAGGACTGCTGATACAAAAGTGACTCAGGTTCAAAGTTACGTCTGCAGTGTTTCATTATGTTGCCCACCAGTTAGGCATTAAATAGATTAAATCTTCAGCCTCCCACTCAGAAACACAAAGGGCTCCAGAAAGGTATCATCAATCACTGAAGAATATGATGAGAACCTATTTTTAAAAATGAAAATGAATGGGATAAAGGTATATATATATGCTATTATTTGCCACCAGACAATTATCAAATGAGTCACTGGGGTTCAATCCTCTGAACTGACATATGTTCATAATGTGAGAGGTCCACAAAAGCTTATGAAAGAAATAATATTGGTGGATATACACGATAGACGTATCTTGAAGTATGTGTCCAAATTCAAAGAAAAGTTGAAAAAAAATTGTGAGATGGCACAATCAAATCTGATTAATGCACAGGGTAAGATGAAAACATGATATGATAAGAAAGCAAGGAAAGAAGTTTTAAAACAGGAGACAAGGTGCTGGTACTTTTGCCTATGCAAGGACATTCAATTCAAGCAAAATTCAGTGGTCTTTACCTGGTTGAAAGAAAGTTGAATGATGTGGATTACATAATATCTACACCAGATAGGAGAAAAGTGAAACGGCTTTGTCACATCAACATGTTAAGAGAATACCATGAAAGAGGAAAATGAGTAGGAATTGTCAGTGCCACTACTTTGAAGAATGATGGAAATGATAATGATGAGAATGACCCATCCTCAAATGAAGACTTGAGTTCTATTTCCAGTGTAAGAATGCAGAACTCTGACATATTGCAAAATCTTGATAGTAAGATCAGTCATTTGGAGCCTGCACAGCAAGCTGATTTAGCCAAACGTATTCATAAATTTGAACATTTATTCTCAGACCAGCCTGGTCGCACCTCAATATTATGACATGATGTAGATGTAGGTGATGCTGATCCAATAAAGCAACAACCTTATCAGATGAATCCTCTGAGATTGGCTGCAGTTCAAGAAGCAATAAATTATATACTGGAAAATAATATTATAGAACCAAGCCAGAATAGCTGGAGTAGTCCTATTGTATTGGTTCCAAAACCAGATGGTTTAATGTGATTTTGCATTGATTATAGAAAAGTGAATTCTGTGACTAAATCAGACTCCTATCTAATCACAAGAGTGGATGATTATATTGATAAGATAGGAAATGTGTGTTTTGTAAGCAAACACGACCTGATTAAAGGATATTGGTAGGTGCTACTCACAGAAAATCTAAAGAAATATCAGCTTTTGTAATGCCTGATTGCCTTTTTCAATGTAAAGTGATGCCATTTGGAATTAAAAATGCACCTGCAACCTTTATCCGGTTAATGAGCATGGTGACAGCTGGTTTAGAAGGATATGTAACCTACATTGATGATACCTGTATTTTCTAAAAAAACCTGGGCTGAACATCTTGAAAGAATTAGAGCATTCTTTGAAAGATTAACTTCCTCTGGTCTGACGGTCAACTTAAAAAAAAGTGAACTAGGTCAATCTTGAGTGACATACCTGGGCTATAAAGTGGGTAATGGAAAATGATAGCAAAAAACAGCAAAAATGTAAGCAATTTTGAACTTTCCTCAGCCAACAACAAAAAAGGAACTATTACGGTTTTTAGGCAAGGCCGGATATTACAGGAAATTCTGTAAGAATTTTTCAGAAATCACTGAACCAATAACAAAATTGTTAAAAAAGAACAAAAGTTCATTTAGAATGATCAGTGCCAGTGTGCATTCCAAGAGCCGAAAGCTAAACTCACCAATGCACCAGTTCTTCCCACCCCAGATTTTGAAAAGCCATCCAAGATTGCAGTAGATGCAAGTGATGCGGCAGCAGGGGGTCTGTTAAAACAGGATGGTATGCATGGTTTGGGACACCCTGTGAGTTATTTTTCCAGGAAATTTAACATCCATTAAAGGAAATATTTCCCCCATCGAGAAAAAAGCACTTGCTTTATTGTTAACACTTCAGCATTTTGGAGTATATGTGGTTGCCAATGCACTAAGTAGGATGAAAATTGTATAAATATAACGCACATGAATGTGTTCAGATTATAAGACTATTGTCAGTAATATTGTTTATGTAAGCATGTCAAATTGAAATATGGACAGAATGAATGTTTTAAGTGATTAAACAGGAGGTTATTCATATTGTGATGCAAAGGAGTTTGTATTGTTTACAGTAAAACTGTTCCTCTGTTCAATGAGATTTGTATAAACAGTGCAACTGTGTCAATTAGAACCATGTGTGTGTTTATTACAGTGAAACAGTTGAAGAGATAATATAATTAATCTATGTGAATGTTAATGCCACTTTGTAGAAAGAGTAGATATTTCTTGTTGGAAATCACTGTGCATTGTAGGTAAGAATACCCAAAAGATAACATTGACAATTTAGAAGAAAACTTTTCCTCATATGTCCAATCTTTCTTTCCCCAAAGAAGGGTGGGTGTTATGAATGTGGGTATGCCTGGTTTGTTTTGATTTTAAAGGTCACAGACTTGGCCTGCTTTGTTGGGGTTGTAAACAAAGTGTTGACCTAAATTCCTATGACTCATTTCACTGTACTGTCTGCACACATTTTGAAGCTGATCTAAATAGATCAGAGACAGGTCTCACTCAATGCACTGGGAAGTGTGACTAATTGGAAAACTTTGGAACAAATTGGTGATTTCTTTGTCTAGATATGTAAAGCAGATATTTTCCTGACGGGGAAGAGAATTCAAGATCTGACAGAAGCTGTGTGACAGCATGCCAGTGGGACTGTGAACTATTGTTATTACCTGTGGAGTGTGGACAGTGTCTTGAATGGACTAGTATATTTGGTGCTACCCATTAACACTTTGTACCTGTGGAGTGTGGACATTGTCTTTGAGTGGACTGAAATATTGTACCACATTGGAATCAAACTGTACCTCTGTGGGATTTGGATAAGCACCACATCTATCAGTGCCACATTGGAACCAAACTGTACCTCTGTGGTATATGTATCAGATCATTTGACACCTGTCATAGGACTTGGAACTCTGGGACAGTACCTGTAGGTAATCTCACCAGGGATTAGGATTTACCTAAGACTGTTTAACTATTGACATACCAGCGGAGATAAGCTTACCTACTTTTTACTGATTTTGGTTGTTTATATAGTTTTATTTTTAAACTTATATCATTGTGGTCATTCTTTGTTGAGTTCAGCTAAATTCAGAAGGTGGGCATAGTAACAACCATAAAATATCTCCTCCATATATTTCCAATCTTGTTCCTCCTTCTTTCCATACTCGTAACCTTCGACAACCCAGTTCCACTGTATGCCCTACTAAATGCTGCATTAATCACCTTTAAAATTCTTTCCTTCCTGACATCATCAAGCAATTAAATCCCCCCCCCCCCTTCTGATATTCGCGATTCAATCTCCCTTCAAATATATAAATCTAAACTGAAAGCTTCCGCGGTTGCCCTGGATGAAATTTCTGACTACTGTTTTTATGGTAACAGATTTGCCAATATCTGTCATACTCAAATACGACTGGGCTACTCCAGGCTTAACTTTGCTCTTTTTAAAGTTCATATCATCCCAAACCCTACCTGCTGTTATACTTATCCTACTGAAGATCTTGAACACTTTTCATTTTTCTGCCCTGTGTATTCCGTACCTAGAAGCAATCGCTTCGACTCTATTTTTCCAATCTTAGCTCCAGGTGTCCACCCTAATTTGATTATGGACCTTGCAAGTAATAGATTAATTGAAATTCTCCTCTTTGGTAAGCAAGGAATTGTCGGATCCCTTAATTGTTCAAATCTGTGAAACATTCCAAAAGTATGTGGTGGACACAAGAAGGTTCCCATACTTTATATATATATATATATTGACCTTGTGTGGCTGTTCTGCTCTCTATTATAATGATATATGACTCTCTTCAATATTCATGCAACATAGTATGTATGTAATTTATCATTATGGGCATGTGAGTCCATAATAATGTACCTTGTATCCCTACAATTGTTTATTTCCACAGAATTGGTAACATTGTTCGTCCTGTGTGTTGTGTACATATTGTGTGTGTATCTCCATGTTCTGGCAAACCCAAACTATTAGTAGCATTTCAATATACTATAGGACAATCCAGATGAAATTAATATGTTAAAATAAAAATATGTCTACCTTTTATAATTTTGAAGATATTCAACATTTAAACTTTTTAGTGCCCCTAATTGACATCAATTAAAATTCTAATTATTGCTTGTGGTTGATTGGATGTGCCTTTGCACAAACCTATACGTTAAAGTTTGAATGGTAGCTCTACCGTGAACAGTTTGAAAGTATTACACATCTAAAATCTCAAATGGCTCTAATTTGCATAATTTCCAACATGTTGACTATTCCAAACCGGGTGATTCATTTCACTAGTACGTCAATCACCATGCCAGGTGTGGTACTTTTTGGAACAAAAGTGCTCCAGAAAAACTGAGAACAAATAAGCACAAATAAATTAAGGAAGAAAGAATGAAGTATCTGAGGAATTTTGAAAGGTCTGTGTTGGCACAGAGCAAAAAGGCATCGATCAGGATGATCATTGGTGCCAATTTTCAAAGTTATTTATAATGTCTTTGAACTTCTTGGTCAGCTTACTTTCGATTTATCATACATTGGAGAGCGACTGAATGATGGCATTAAAGTGGGGAAACAATGCTTTTGTCACGAAACGCTGATAATTAGCAGGTAAACGATCAAACAATGGCAAATCATGTCTTTAGAAAAATACATGCGATGCCTTTTTTCAAGTGTGACGCATTTTGGTAAGCAATGTTCATATTCACCAAAATAAACTCGGCCTGACGGTCCTTTAAATTGAGTTTGGATTGAAAACTATTTCATTTATTATAGTTTAAAGACACTTAATATTTTAATTTTCAGAGCTTGAGAAGCATGCATTAAATTTCAACACGTTTCATTTTCACTTCATTTGATGAAAACTTGTAAATTAAGTTAAACTGATACGTCTACCTGTAAAAGTTTTTTTAATTATTTAACATAAATTTTCGAATATATCTTATTAGCATAACTGAACTTTCTACAACTTTTATTTTTATTTCATTATTTGCCCTGTAATATGAACCAATGGAATTGAAGTTCTCCTGATTTTTCTATCTGAAACAGTTTTGAAGTTATTAAACATTTAATTATCCCTTGAGTGATGTGACTGACCATTCTCTCATCCTGGCTCAAACCAATGTTTTATCTGAAAGTTACATCCATTCCATTACTCTTCTGTTTAACTCTCTGCCTGCAAATTTTCGACACGCTCCTTGTTTAAGCTCTTTCAGTGCAAAGTTTTGTGCTGAGTCAGCAGCATTCCATGACAAACTTCTGGTGCAATGGGCCTGAAGTGCCCTGACGAAAGCTGATGACCTGGACCGTTAAATTATCTGAATCTATAGGCATGCTGGTACTTGAATGAAAGGTGCTTTCAGGAGGATTATGAATCTAGCATTTTTATCATAATTAAGATCAGTTCCTTTTAATAGTTTGACTTTAGTTTCAGTTGGCATTGAAAGAGTAAATGGATTTACCACATGTAAAAACGCTATCTTTTGCCGACTAGAGCTGATTTCTTGGAGCACGGACCAACGAAGCTAACAGATAAATGTGTATGCTCTTACTCAGAGTGCATATAACATAGTGATGCAAAAATTGCCACTGTGTCTCAGTTTTTGTAAACAAGCCCATCCATGTATGTGTTCTTAGTTTTGTCGATGCGTGTAGTTTCGTTGCATGTCACAATAATTATTAAAAAATTAATTAGTAAAATTTGAGGGGTCTGATTTACACTTTGACTTTGAGAAAGGATCACAACAAAACTTTTCTCATAAAAAGCTTGAAATCAACAGTCATGTAAAGACGATAGTATAGCTCAGGTAACCATATTTTTTTGTTTTGCGATAAAAGGCATGTTTTTTTATGTTTTTTAAATTTTAAGCATCTGCAATAAACATTGATAACTTTTTCCATTAGGAGCTCAAAAAGTAGCATTTAAAATTGGAATATTGCCAAACATAAAAAACGGTTACCTAAGTTCTACTATTGTCTTTACATAGCCATTAATTTCACAAAGATTCATCCATCCAGCTATGAGTGAGGCTTTCTCAAAATTACCAAGTCTCGTAAAAATTTGTTTCCCAGATCTTCATTGCCAAAAATAACCAAGGATATTTGCTGACTTGAATTGCTCACAAATGACATCTACTCAGACCATTAAGAGGATGACTAAATACTAATCCCTTAAACTTTGTCGTAATTTTGACCTACAAACTTACAAACAATATACTGGTTCTAATCAGTCATCTGGGAAATTATCTGTTCACCTGTAAAAACATATTTTGTGAGGCTTTGACTGTGAATGGTTATCTAAACATCACCATTAGTGACCACATCTAACAGCCAATTAAGTGAATGACTCGATAAAGTAGAGACACTTCTTCATCTTAAAGTTATGCATAGAAGTAAACCTGTTGCAGTGAAACTTGTCGGCATGAATAAAAATTAGTACGTCATCATCCCAAAAGTAGCAAAACCTCAATGTCACTGATTTGAAGGTCTCAGGCAAATGCCACGCCTTAAGCCACTATTCGTTTTCTTTGCTTCTATTAAAGGCTATCCTAAACCATGGACAATGTTACAGATTAATATCTTTCATGCAACTTAATGATATATATTTACTATGATTTCACCGAATGAAACGCCTATTGTTACTTCTTAAATTCATATTGTCTAGATGGACTCATCATATACTTCAATATATATCTGAGGTATATTTAAATGACCGCAATACTTTTCCCTTTCAGCATACCAGGTCACTTCTAATGTGACAGGTCAGTTTACTTCATTTTTTCTTTAGCCTGAATGGTTATTGTGAATTATTAAAATGATCCTACCATTATAATCATTTTGCCTCTTTTCACACAGTTCAAAATTTTTTAGGGACGTTAGCTAACTTAGCTTTCATGTTACTTGCTATCCATAATGGTTGTACCGTACCCTGCTATTTATTGACAATCGCTATTCTGCTCAATTTCAGTCATCACTCTAATTCACTTTAATTTACAGTGATAAGCTCATCTCTTTACAACTTAACATATTTGTAACATGATCCAAGTTCTTGCGTTGTCATCTTGAGCATTATGCATACCGCTGTCTTGTATCGATAAGCACCTAGAGGAAATTTATATAGATATTAGATCGTATTGCTGCTCGTTCCATGTCAACCTTCTATAATACTTTTTTTATGAACTTTTGCTTGCCTAGTTTGCAGCCAGTTGCTATACAGACAATCATGTTTCGTCTTATAGACACTTTGCTTCACTATTTTTTTGTGTTTTCTCCGTCATATGTTCACTTTTATGCAACCATGTATACTGAACCCCAATGAAAAGTATCCACATGCCAATTTTGAAGTATTTTATTGTTTATACTTGAAAAATTTCATACCTAGACGTGCTTAGAACTTAACAAAGCATTCACTTTTCTGGCGTAAAAATAATGTCACGCTCTACCGACATTAACGTCACTTACAGGCAAAAAATTTCATTAACTGCCCTAATTGAAAGTCACACAAATTTTTCTGTTCAATATGGGATGTGGCCACCTCGAGCATCAACACATGCTATACATCTGCGGCGCATACTGCTGACCAGGGTTTGAATTCTGTGTTGGGGAACATTATTCCATTCTTCCTGCAGAGCTTGGATCAGCTGGTTTCGGGTAGTAGGCCTAGGTGTCCTCCGTTGAATAACTTGGCCTAACTGATCCCACAAATGTTCAATAGGGCTCAGATCGGGTGAGAACGCTGGCCATTCCATGACATTGATGTAGTTCTCATTGAGAAAGTTCATTGTTAATCTTGCAGAGTGTGCACGTGCATTGTCCTGCTGAAAGATCGCCAGATCTTGATGCTGCTCCATAAATGGGACCATGTGCGGCTCCAGCACCTCATCAATGTACCGCCTAGCATTGAGGATCCCTTGAATGACCACTAGGGGTGTCCGGTAGCGGTTGCTGATGCCTGCCCACACCATGACAGAGGATCCACCCCATCGATCTGCCTGACGGACACAGGCATCTGCATATCTCTCCCCAGTCCGGCGCCACACACGTTCTCTGCCATCTGCTCTGCTGACACAAAAACGGGACTCGTCAGTAAAAAGGACGGTATTCCACTGCTGGCGAGTCCACCTGGAGTGTGCTCTACACCACTGCAGTCGTCTTTCTCTTCTGGGTTGGGTCAGCAGGTTACCCCTGTAAGGTCTTCTGGCTGTTAGGCCACTGCTCCTCAGTCGCCTCTCCACAGTAGAACTACTGACAGGACGGTGATTCACCCCTTGAGTCTCACGGGCTGTTTGGGCTGCTGTACGGAAACGGTCTCGCAGGTGCATCAGCCGGATGTGACGGTCTTGGCCAGGTGTTGTCACTCTTTCTCGGCCAGGCCTAGGCCGATCATCTACGGATCCAGTTTCTTGTTGCCGTTCAATTAGTCGTTGGATGGTGCGCCGAGTACACCCCATTCTTTGTGCGATTTGAGTGATTGGGACTCCACCCTCTGCAAGCCCCAAAGCATGGTGTCTTTGACCTTGGCTCAGACGCGCCATGATCGCCTCAACACACCTGAGACCACTGGCTTTTTTCTTGGCTGAACATCCCTTTTTAAAGCCACTGAAAACATCAGGTCATTTTAGCCATCCAATAGGAGTGGTGGTTAGAAGCCATATTCGGTGCACAAAAGTCACATGCATTATGTAACAACCCAGCAAAAGTTAAAAAGTTGTCCTGAATGACCCTGATGTAGGCTCCAAACCATGCATATATGCACACACAGTACTTAGTAACTTACAAAATTAATGTGTTAATTTTTTTATGTGGATACTTTTCATTGGGGTTCAGTATATGTACCCCTTTCTGCATTAGCGCATGCAGCTCTATCAGTTTTCAGTATTACGTGTATTGAAGACTTGCGAAAATATCTTACAGGGTCCAATATTATACAAGTGTACTTCAGTTCAAACTTATATGTTTATGTCACACAGTATTCCTTTTTGGGCAAAACTTACTTTTGAAACTACGTAATGGGCATTTCTATCCAACAATACAGAGCCGTTATTGGGCTCTTTCATAGCCGGAACGGTTATTCACCATACCATAATTTGTTCTCGTCGATCAGTACCCATGGTCAAGTGTCTTTGTGCTTCACCTGTTTAACAATCCTGTTCATACTTATACTTCTAAATTTACTTTCGAATGTTAGACACGTTAGTACAATATTAGCTAAGGTTCTTCTTTTGATAATCACCCTAACCCTGGGCCAGTGCACAATACTCAAAAACATTTCTCCATTTGTCACGCGACCGTCCGTAGTTTAAAGAGGGAGGGCAAACTAGACGAACTGTATCTTCTTGCAGAATTTGAAAATTTTGATGTCATCACTCTTTCCGAAACTGGACCTGGGGTTGGGGTCGCTCTTTATAACAGAAACAACGTGCCGTGTGCCAGGCGACCTGATCTGGAGTCGCCCTCTTGCGAGTGCATGTGCTTCGAAATTACGTTAAGTGTTAGGTAACGACGCGGTGCAGGTCCATATGCGTTTTGCTCGAACTGCGAGATAAATCAAAGGACACGCTCGGCTGCGCCTCGCGTGTCCTTTGATTCATCAAGCAGTTCAGCAAAACGCCTATGGACCTGCACCTAGTTCCTTACCTATCTTAATGAATATTTCTATTGTTTGATCTAACTTAACATCCGACTTATTGTCGTACTTGCATTGTGCCTACAAACATTTTGATGGAAATTTACAAAGGTGCCACATAGAACTATTTTTCATTCCCAATTCACTCTTATTTGGCAATGCGTAATATCGTCCTGTTCACAAGCACCACTGAATCCATCCATCAGCAATGTGTAATGCATTCAACTTGTTGAACAGAAACAGAACCGTCACTTCTACCTGTCATCCGTGTTAGATTAGTGTCTAGGAGATCGTACGACAGGCAGACAGGCCAGGAAAAGCTGCCGCGTTACGAATCCCCTTCTTGCATTCGTAAAGTTAATTTTTTGGGATAAAAGTGTAAGGAACATTTCAAAAGTCCGTTATATCTGGTCTTCAAAAGTAATACCTCAAAAGCAGTAAGTCATCAGTTTGTACAGGAGGTCCTTCGTGGAAGTTAAGGTACGGTCTAATACAATATAAAACTTCAGTTGGAGCTCCTTCGTGGAAGTTAAGGTATGGTTTGAAACAATAGAAAAGTTTATCAAATGTTGGGAATGTTTTATTAGGAGTGTATTATCGTCCACCTGGGCAGGCGGCAGCATGAAGAGACTTATTTATGGAATTCCTCGCACAATATATCACTTCTGCCATCGAGATGAATCCTAAAATGCTTATCATTAGTGGGGACTTTAATGACTGTTGTCAATCATGGGATTCTGTTCAAAGTGAAAGTGAACTGGGCCAGCGTCTGTTTGATCTGGTTACACAGAATAATTTATTTCAGTTAATTTCAGGCCCAACTCGTGCTGCAGAGTACACCCAGAGTCTGCTCGATCTGATGATAACGGATTCCCCTGGCTTCGTCCATAACTCTGGAATCCTCCCACCAATTTCCAATTCTGACCATTCTGTGATATTATGTACTTTTTCTACCCTAAACCGCACTGATCGCCCCTTTAAATGTACGATTTGGGATTACAAGCGGGCCTTGCCGTCTTTGACACTATTGACGACTCAGTATTTTATTAAAGTGTGTGTATCAACACACACTTCTCTGTTTTTTCTTTCTTTCTTTCTATCTTTCTTTCTTTCTTTCTTTCTTCTTTACCAGTAAATTTGTCCGACACTTTTCTCAAACACTATTATACATAGAAACTCCAAACTTGGCATGATTGTACCTCCATACAAGGAATTTGACCGTTTTACACAGAGGAATGAAGATGTTTAAAATTATGCAAATTAGGGGCATTTGAAATTTTAAATCTTGAATATCTTCAAAAGTATAATAGATAGAGGTGTCATTCCAACTTCTACTAGGGGGTTACTGACCAGCACGCATCCGATGAATTTAAAACAAAAGTTGTAACAATTTAAATTATGCCAATTAGCAGCATTTGAAATTTTAAAACTTGAATATCTTCAAAACGATTATAGATAGAGATGTCATTTCAACTTTTACTATTGGATTGTTGACCATTGCGCATGTAATGAATCTAAAGCAAAAGTTGTAGCAATTTAAAGTATGCTAATTAGCAGTATTCGAAATTTTCAATCTTGAATATCTTTTACACTATAATAGAGATGTCATTCCAACTTCTTGTAGGAGGTTGTTGACCATTGCGCACCTAATGAATTAAAAATAAAAGCTGTAGCAATTTAAATTATGCTAAATAGCACCATTAGAAATTTAAAATCTTATATAATGTCAAAGCAATAAAAGATAGAGACGCCATTCCAACTTCTACCCCTGTGTTATGGAATAGTTGTACATTGCCATGCCAATATGCTTTGAAGACACACACACTGATTTACTATGCAGCAAATCATCTTTCCTAGTTGGTCGGATTTTATTTTAGATATATGTAAACAATTCATTCCTTGCAGAAGCATACTGGTTCGGCCCAAAGATAAGCCATGGATTACATGGGCTATCAAAAGATAAAGGAGACAGCGTAACCCAGCATGGAACCAACCCCTTCACACCAAGCACGTCCCTTTTCGCTTTCAGTATACAACAAAATTGAATATTTGTTTTAGCTCTACAAAAGAAACCGTACTCATGCTGTCAATGCTATCAAAAAGATTCAGTTACAGTCCTTCTTTCCACGAAGATTAATATACAACACCACCCTACACTTGACCTTGGAGTCACTGCTATACCCGAGGCACATCAACATACACATTAAGGAATTACTTTGACTGCAAACGTAACTTGGCATTCCCACATTACCCGTATCTTTGACAAGGCCAATCAACGACTTGCTTTACTTCGCCGACTCTCATACAAGCTTTCTCGCAAAACTCTGTTAAGGCTATATCCAACCATGCTGCGGCCAGTACTCGAATCCGGAAGCATTCTATTTGATAACTGTACTATCGGCCTTTCAAATTCTCATGAAACTGTACAATAAGAAGCTGCACGATTTTGTACTGGTGCCTTACGTCATACGCCCCATTTTCTTCTTCTGGGTCAGCTGGGTTGGCAAACTCTCTCTGTCCAGCGGAAACACCAAAAACTGATTTTTTTTTTTTTATAAAATGTTACACAAAATTACACCTCAGTGTCTGTGTGACCTCATACCTAAGGATCGTACGCGCATAGCTAATCTGAACATGAGAAATCGTTCTAATATTAGACAGATTGGATTCAAAACTAAACGTTTCAGCGATTCTTTTCTCTCGTGAAGCATAATCTGCCCTTAGACATCAGACAGTCAGCACCCCTGGAAATATTTAAAACTAAATTGAAAAATATCTTTTTGTGTGTTGACTTTCAACCTGACTATTTTTCACGTGGGAAACGCTTTGTCGAATATATGTCATACCCAACTGCGCCTTGGATTTTCCTGTCTCAACTCACATCTTCACAAATTCAATGTTGTCCCGTCTCCCGTTTGCACTTGTGCTGCCCCCACGAAGATACCTATCATTATTTTCTAGTTTGTTCCCGTTACTCAGTTTCCAGACTCAATTTATGGAACACTGTGTCATCTCTTGGCCCCTGGAGTAAATCCTACCCTTATTACCTATTTGGCAAGCGTCATTTTGATTACATGTTTCACCAAAGGTAGCAAAGATTTACCCAAGGACACAAATGAAGGTATATTTAATGCAGTACAGCGCTTCATTACAGATACCCGAAGGTTCGAATTTTAAAACTAAATGCCTGCTCATGATGAAAATGATATGCTTAATAGCTTACCTTATCTAGAACACTTCCTATGGTGATTCATGTTCGTATTGTCATTGTATACACTTAACATCTTATTCCTTGATGTGTTTTCCCTCCCAATGGTAGCATTTTGTTGATATTTTCAATGTACTGTACTGTGTGTCTTGTAAATACTCTGTGTGTCTCTCTTTGTACTGGAGAACCACTCGATTAGACTTTCTTGTACTATTTTGGTGATCAAGAATAAATAATATGTTTAAATAAAAACTTCAGAATACGTCAAAATTTGCCCGATTTAGGCCCACCTGCTTTTGGCACCAGAACTCTCTTATTTGAGAAATCCTTTTAACCCTCAGCAACTAAATTATGGAATCTCTTACCGCTAGCACCGCGAAATGTACCGCCTCTGTCTCAATTCATACGAAAAATAAATAATCCTTTGTTATGTCCCGTGAAGTATCCAGAACTTTTAAATGTTGGTAAAAGATATTTGTCTATCCTTCACTACGGATTACGTATGGGCCGCAGTCAACTAAATGAACATTTATTCAAAATTGGTGTTAACGAATTGCCAGCTTGTTCCTGTGGAGCCGTTACTGAAAGTATCTGGCATTACTTTCTCACTTGTCCTCGATACACTACTGGAGGGACATCCTTCATACCAGTATCAACTGTGTGGCACTCTTTTGTATGAGTACTATTTTATATGGTAGCAGCGACTGTGATATTGATAACAACATTATTATTTTTTAGCAGTACAGGAATACATAGAAAGAACCAAACGATTTCAGATTGATAGGCCAGTTTAAATTTGATTACACTGTACTTCCTATTATTCATTTTGACCGTCTTTAAGAGACCTTCTTCCATTTCTCTGGAGTCAATTTTCCTTTTGATCAGCCTGGGCTGTGCCGCCTCCCGGGTCCATGCACGCATGCTGGTCTCGATAGGCGGTCGGTCTTAACAGTCTGGTAACGTCTGTCCTATGGTTCCGTCTTTTTCCAACAAGAAGGATTAATATAGGGCGTAACCCGTCTTCCTAATTGTTATTCTTTTTTAATAAAACATGTTTAAACCAATGACTGTACAGCAGCAAATAGCTTCTCGTTAGAATGGATATCCAGGACGGGGCTTCCTTCCAATAACATTCTGAGGTAATATTTTGCGGTCAAGACTGAGAAAAAGAGAGGATTTACTCCTCGGGCAACAACTGAAGCAACATCTTTCAACAGTTTTGGGCGATAGGCAGCATATATCGTGCAATCAAAGAAAAATGTTTGCTTGTTTCGGATGGACATCCACAAACACAAGCGGGATCTGGAACAATATTGACACTAAGTAGGTCGTGACGCAAACAGGAATCGCAGCTGAGTCTGACATGTACTAGGGAAGCGTTGACCATGGGCGAAGTAGGAAGGGGGTTTTTCGGTGAACATCAACTTTTGTAGCTTAGTTTTGAACGACGTTAAAGTGGTGGTTTCCTAATATCAATGGATAAATCGTTCCAAAGTGTGTTTGTAGAGACGACAAAAGATTGTTGCATTCTTTTTGGTTCGGAAATTAAGTTGTCGCACATTTAAAGAATTTCTGAGAGACCATCGGGTAGATATCGCTACCGCCGCTGGGACTAACTGAGCAAGATATGCTGTTACTTGATTATTTACCATCTTGTAAAATAGGATGAGCTTAAAATACTTTCGCCTGGTAGCCAACGTTACCCTACCTAGTTCTAGGAGCAACCGGTATCGATTTGTTTGGCGTTTGGCCATGGTACAAATTATTGCTGCCTGGTACTGATGTTTTCTAGTAGGTCAGACACGTTTTGCCCACAATTGTCAAACAGGACACACCCGCATTCCAGTATTGGTCTGATCATGGAGGTGTATAATTTAGACAAGGCCTTGCGAGAGAGCTTGAATTTAAATCTTCGTAGTGAGGCAATTCTCCTGCCTGCTTTGTTAGTAATACTTATCATGTGTTCTCTCCATGATAGGTCTGAGTTAAGGGTGATGCCAAGATGCGTGAGTCTATTCCCTTCTGGTATTTCAACATCATCTAGGAATAAAGGATCGTGTTTCAGTTTTCTACGCGCAGTGGAAAATATGACAGACAGGGATTTTAAGCCATTAAAATTACTCTCCATGTGCGCCACCCAGTTGCCAAGCGTTGTGAGATTTGTATTCAAACCTTCTGTTAGACTCAGCTGGATTAATTATGATTTTTAAGATAATTGTATCGTCCGCAAATAATCATATGTCAAAGGTAAATCTTTTACCATGTCATTAACATACACCAAAAAGAATAGAGGGCCCAGGATTGACCCTTGAGGTACGCCAGCCTCAATCTGTAACCATGTGGAGGATTGTCGTTGTATAGTGACTCTGATATATCTATTGCTTAAATAACTTTCCACCCATTCAATAAGTTTGTCACAGAAACCAAGTTGGCATAGTTTAAAAAGTTTAAAAACTAATCCCTGGTGCCACACCTTTTCGAACGCTTTGGAGACGTCTAAGAACACCATCCTGACCTCACTGTTGCATTCCAGATCATTGTAAATTTTATGCAGGATACTGACTAAATGATTCACTGTATGATCGTTTTCTTTAAATCCCGAATTCTTATTAGTTGATAAGCCATTTGCAATCAGGTATTCATAAAATTTGTTGAACACCAATCGTTCCATAACTTTTGAGACATTACACAACAATGAGATAGGTCCATAGTTCGATTTGGTTTGGCGGTCGCCCTTTTTGGGAACTCGGCACATATTTGAATTTTCCAGTCACTTGGAAATTTGCCACGGGAAAGAGATGCATTAAATAGCTTACAAAGGGAAGGTGCTCTACTAATAGCAGTCTTTTTCAATATAAAGTTTCCTGTTCCATCAGGTCCTGTGGAACTGGATACTTTCAACCTTGATAATATTTTTGGACCTCATCTTATGTGATTGGGAACAGGTCAAGTCGAGCTGTTGTAACATATTGAAAATTTGGTAGAGGCAGGGGCCGGTCCTCCTCTGGTAATCTGTTTTGGGCTGCAAAGTACTTGCAAAATACTTCAGCTTTTTTGTATACATTAGAAACTATTTTGCCATTTTCAATTAATGAAGGTATAGACTGGTGTACTTTACAACCAAGAATAGCTATTGTTAAAGACCACTATTTTCTGGGGATAATATCTTGTTGATCAAGCTGATGTCGCAGTTTCCGAAAATAGTTTCTTATAGCCTGTTAATTGGCAGCATATCCCAGGTTGCGAAACTTCTTGTAAATTTGGAACGACTTTTCTCTCCCCGTCCTTTTGAAACGTTTCCATGCTCCGACTCTTTTTCGCTTGAGATTTTTTATTTTAGAATTCATCCATGGTTTCTCCTTTGGACGCACATATACATCTCTCCGTGTAAAAAATTGCTTGAGGGTGGATTCGTACAAATCAAACCAACATGAAGTTTGGTCATCAATGTCATCGAAAGTATCCAGGCCAGCAGCCCATGGGGCAGCGGATCATCCGGGACAGTCTCAAGTGCTAATGGGCGATAATGCCACGCGTGGCGGGACAGCGGGACACGGTCATTTATCAACATACGAGATCTAATAATACTAATTTATTTGTTTAATTTACTCAAAAAACAAACCTGAATGCTTTCAAGTGTACTATTAACAAAATTAAAACCATTTTTTTCGCTATCAACCTAGGATAAACTGATCAAATTATGGCCACCTTTGACTTCTGCGCTTTATACCTCGAATATGAACATTGCAAGGCAACGGGGTGCTCTGCTTTCTAACAGTTAACATACTTGGGTACCAATTTCAGGCCATCTGACCATATTTTGTCTGTTGGAAAAAGGGGAAGAAAGTCATTTTTTAAACTTTATCAAATGGACCAATTTATAGCCATGACGCCTTTATTTTGGCCGCGCAAGTCCGATTTTTGGTCGCGTAATGGGACAGTGTATTGAATGTAAGCATTTGTAGAATATTTACTTCCCTGAACTGATTCCATGTTAAACATTGAAAATACATAATGTTGATCTTGTCTCATTTTTATGCCTATCAGGGCTCCATACAATTGGGTCAACAGTTATACTTTTACACTTTTCGTTATCTTTTTACACTGCAACTTATAAAATGGCGCTTAGTCTGCTTTTACGAAGACACAAATTTAATGCATTCATGAGTGCTTCGCTATTGGTCTATGATTTTACAATTTTTGGAGGAAAAACGTTTCCTCATTGATTCATCCTTAAGGTGCCATAAACCCTGATCCCAAAGTTTGTTGGGGTTTCAGTGACTTATTATGAACTTATATTTACTCTACCTTATCTGTATACACTATGTGTATCACGAAAATGTAATTCTGTAATTCGCATGTACATGTACCCTATGTATGGAAGCATTAAAAAAAATACATTATTTTAAAAATTATATGGATAACAAACCTCTGAAAAATTTCAAACAAAAGGCGTTCAAAACAACATTAGTAAGTTTTTACAACACTGTATTCTCCAAACTCTCAAAATACGATTTTTTTCAGATCGTCAACATCAATTTAAAAAAACTAAATATTGTGATTAAGTTACGTGAGTCAGTCTGCACTGGAAATTCAACATAATAATTAATCTTTCACTAAGTGCAAACTGTCAGATGAAAGTAAAGATGACCAAACTTACACCGAACTCTCCAGATACAATTTTCTCAAATCTCTCAGATCAATTCCAAGACTTGAAAAACAAGTTTTTTTCAGTTGCCTTAGTGAGTACCCACTTCAAACTCAATGTAGTAATTATTATACTCTTAAGGTTGCACTGTCCGTTCAAAGTTCACATGATTAAAATGACAGCAAAGTTCTCCTGGGAAACGAAAGCTTTGCAACTCTCCAATCTCAATATGAAGATGATTAATTTGCGCGAGTCGGTTCACTTTTGAAACTCAACGTGATAATTATAGTAAACTCTAAAGGCTGAACTGTCCATTCAAAATGGACATGGCAGTAATGCTCTTCAAATACAAGTTTTGCAGATCTCTCAGCTTAATATGAAAATGAAAAGTAGTAATCTGGGTCACTCCACGTTTGAAATTAAATTTGATAATTCGTCCATAACTTACTGTGAAAAGTAAAGATTTCCAACATGCAGCGAGCTCTCCGAAAACATTTTTTTTAGATCTCACATCTCAATTTAAGGATTGAACAAATAACTAAGTTGCGTGAGTACACATTTTAAACTCGAGGTAATAATTAGTTTTTTGCTGTTGGGGCTGAATAGTCCGTTCGAAGGAAAGCTGACCTAAAAGGGCATCAAAGTTAAAATTTCTCCATAGGCACAGTCAGATCACAATATAGTAAGTACTTTTAAAGCCAAAGGGCTTCAACCTTAATGCTAATTAGAACATGGCTGAACAACACTTAATCAGTAAATCTAATTTTTGTGGTTTTAGCGGTGAGTCCTCCTTTTACCAATTAACCGGAATCTTGTCGCAATTAAATGATCTAATTCTGGTTCGTCCATTGTATTTTAAGCTGTGCATAGGTCGCAGACAAATTTCCCGGTATTTCAGTCTCCAACGCACATGCTTCGTGACACCACTCTCGGCAATCATCCAGTCCTCGTCTGGGGGATCTGTGAATAGGGCCGAGCAATAAAATTGAATTATTAAAGTGTGTTTGTCAACACACACTTTTTTGTTTTTCTAGGAATTCATTCTTTCTTTCTTTTTTTCTTTCTTTCTTTCTTTCTTTCTTTCTTTCTTTCTTTCTTTCTTTCTTTCTTTCTTTCTTTCTCTCTTTACAAGCAAATAGTCCGACATTTCATTTGAAAAGTATTATATGGAGAAACTCCAAACTTGGCACAATAATACTTCTATGGATAAAGTCTGGCCTTTTTATAATTAAAGGTCATGCTTTTCAAAATTATGCAAATGAGGGCTAATTAAAGTTTTAAATCTTCAATATCTTATATACTATAGTAGATGTGGTTCCGAGTGTATAGGAGTTCGATCATAGAAAGGTAAAGGTCATGTCAAATGTCAAGGTCATGTCAAGGTCAAAGGTCAATTTTAAGCCAAAATGTCATTTTTGAGGTCAAGATTCATTTCAGGTAGATGTCATATCAAGGTCAAAGGTCATTTCAAGGTCAAAGGCCACTTTCGATGGTGGATCTCTTCTAGCCATAACTTGGTCAATTTTTATCCTATTTTGATGATGTTGGGCTCAAATTGTAGCTATTGCAACACTGCACATTTTTGAAATGTACATGTGACCTCTGAAGTTCAAAGGTCAAGGCCATGTGGACCTTTGAAAGTTTCGTTCTGTCATAACTTGGCCACTCTCCATCCAATTCTAATCATATTGGACTCAAATTGTACGTATTGCTACACTGGACATTTTTATAAAACATGTAAACTCAAAAAGGCAAAGGTCAAGGTCATTTGGCCCTTCGAAAGTTTCATCTTGGCATAACTTGGTCAATTTTACTCCGATTTGGTTCATGTTGGGCTTAAATTGTGGGTATTGTAACACTGTGCAATTAACATGTGACCTGTAAAAGTCAAAGGTCAAGGTCAATTGGACTTTGCAATTTGCATCCAGCCATAAGCTTAATGTAATGTGAAGTACCAAAGGATAAAAGTTGTAGCATTTAATATTTACAACTTTTAAAGGCACACAGACAGATTTGCTTTCAAGCAAATTTTCTTTGCAGTTTCTTTCTTTCTTTCTTTTTTATTTCTTTCTTTCTTTTTTTCTTCTTTCTTCTTTACCAGCAAATTTGTCCGACACTTTTCTCGGACACTATTATACATAGAAACTCCAAACGTGGCATGATTGTACCTCCATACAAGAAGTTCGGCCGTTTTATACACAGAAATGAAGATGTTTAAAATTTTGCAAATTAGGGGTATTTGAAATTTTAAATCTTGAATAACTTCAAAGCTATAATAGATAGCGATGCCATTCCAACTTCTACTCCTGTGTTATGGAATAGTTGCACATTGCCATACTAATATGCTTTGAAGACACACACACACTGATTTGCTATGCAGCAAATCATCTTTCCTAGTTTTACAAGTGTCTTCATCTGTGTTGGTTGTGTCATTGAGGGGGTGCATTCGTGCTGGTCTTAATGAATGTCGTTTGTGGGCATAAGTCTTACGTTTGGTCTGTTTTTGTATCAGATGTTTTGTTTCTCAATTTTCTGCTTGGTCTAAGCATTGTGGGTTATTCTGTGAGAATCGTTCAGCAACTACTTGCTGGGACACGACAGTTCTTTCCTTTTGATTGATTCTTGCCGTTTCCCATTGCTTGTTTTTGTTGTTGTTGTTTTTTTCAAGATTGCTCTTCTTGCTGTGGTTCTTCATGTGTGCATCGATTCGTACATTTTTTCACGTTTTTACTTCCTTGACATTTCTGTTCCAATTGTTCATTTACTGTTTTGGCAGCCTTTTCCCTGCAAATAATATCATGCTCCTTGGCTTTCCGAACTTTCTTGATTTCTGGTGCAAATGGTGCTTTCGCCATATCAGTTTTCTCCTTTTTTGTATTTCTGCTTTCTCAACTTTTTCCCGTTCCCTTGCTTCTGTTTTCTCAAACGTATGCCTTTCTCTTGTTTCTACTTTCACCACTTTCCTCTTTTTCGAGCCCTTTTTTCTCAAGCCTTTCCTTTTTGCAATTTTCTTTTTCTTTTTCTTTTCCCTTTTCTGTTGTACCTTCGCCTCTGTTTGTTGATGTGCTTCATCCGACGTAAGGATGATATATTTTGTTTCCTTCTGTTTTTCCCTTCCTCTTACTTTCCTTTGTCACCTTTGTAATTGGGAGAACATCATTATCGCTATCCTCTGCAATTATACAATGGACATTGGTAGGCATGACCAACTTTTCCTCAGTCAATGAGGATGCAGACTGATGACCATTTTCAGTCGTAGTGCATGCACTTATGTTTGAATTTCTGGTTGTACTTGTGGGTTCTTGACAAAATGACACATGTCTAATGGAGGCGGTGGCTTCTGGTTTTCGAAGCGTCAAACTGGGGTGTCTTTTCTTCATCCGTCTCCACCACTTTTCACTTGGAGAGCTGCATTTAAATGGTCTTGGATGGTTGAGTTCGGGAGATGTTTCTGGCCATACTACAACGTGGCACCTGGTCCCAAATGTATTAGAAGGCAATGCTTCTTCAAGTAAACATGTTACACTGAAACTATTTGGCATGGATAAAGATTAGTACTTCATCATCACAAAAGTAGCAAAACCTCAATTTGACTGATTTGAATGTCCCAGATAAGCTGCGGCACCTTAAGAATAGAGTCCATTGCTTTAAATGCTCACTTCCAATCCTAGTATTGTTGACAGTCAAGCCTATGTGCGGCTATCGTTCTGAAACATTTCTTTACTATTTTCCACAGTGTCCAATGTATTTGGACTTTAGACAAACATTTCGCCAAAGATTAAAAATATAAGGGACTTTCGATGTTGATATGGACTTCGACACTGTATCTTGACGCGATGAATTACATTTGTATTTGTTTGGTAACGAAAAACTATCATTTATAAAATTGTAACTGCAAAATACTTGTTGCAATTATAAGTCCTTCTTTCAACATTCCGAAAGGCTCTCCAGGTCCATTTTATATATATATATATATGTATATACATACATATATATATATATATATATATATATTTATATATATGTATATATATATATATATATATATATATATATATATATATATATATATATATATATATATATATGTATATATATATATATATATATACATATATACATATATTTGTATTTGTGTCTTTTTGCCCAGAACCAATTCCTAGTAGTCAATACCCTATTCCGCAGTCCGAACTCTTTACTCTCCATATATATATATATATATATATATATATATATATATATATATATATATATATATATATATATATATATATATATATATATATATTGTGTGTGTGCTTTTGTCTCACATTGTGTGTTGTAAGTTGAAGAAACTTCACGTTCAATGTATACGCAAAAGGAGAGGAGTTTTAATTATGCATAGGGTTGTTTTTCCAATCCTCAGTAAACAAATAAAGTGGATTATTATTTGGAATCTAGTTTAACGCATTATGACTCAGAAACTTTAAATTCATCCTCCTTAGTTAAAAGAGCTCAGGCCAAGACGGCTGTCAGTGGGAGTAACAGAGCGTGCTGGGGTTTTGGTGACATGACAGCAATCCTGGTCACGCGGCAATGCAGACAGAACCCGTGCTCTGAGAGAATATTAAAATGTCACACTACTTGTTATGAAATTTAAGGTTATAAGCTTCATGTTTAGGCTATCGACCTTTTCGTACTTTTCCTTTTTTTTTTTCCTATTTTGTTGCATAAGCGTTTTTTTTTTTACCAACTGTTTGTTTACTGACAATTGGAGCAATAAAAAACTCCACGTAAATCATCACATTTGAATCTGTGTTCCACATATTGTTGTTTGCACATAAGCCAACATTCCAATGTATTTTGGAGCAAATAAAAACCAACAGTACCACAATGTTCATATAGATCTAGCTTAAAAATTACTGGTTAAATTTGTTTCTCTTTGTAGACCAAAGCATCTTGTATGCGTATACTTTGTTTTATTAAATATTATCATTATTTTTTGGTTGGTTGGGTGGGTGGGTCATACGCAAAGCTGAGTGCAAGAACTGGTGAGTCAAAACTCTTTACGGGATCCAGAAAGGTCATTCCTGCGGTACCTATATGAAATATATATATATATATATATATATATATATATATATATATATATATATATATATATATATATATATATATATATATATGCGTGCGTGTGTGTGTGTGTGTGTGTGTGTGTGTGCATCTAACGCCTATCACTACAACATCGTTATTAGCACACCTCTTAAAAATATCGTAGAAAGCGAAAGAAGGGCTTGCATTTCCAGAAAATGAAGTCCATTAAAGGGAGGGGCAATATTCCGGTTTGTATGTTATTGTTTGAATTACAAGATAAATGTTTACATATCTTTGTCCGGGTGCAAGCACACATATTCTGGATTTTTTTTATTTACATTCCTTATTTTCTTTCTTTCTTTCTTTCTTTCTGTCCACATTCAACTCATATGTTTGTGCTAAAGGCACATCCAATGAAATGAAAAGTTGTAAAATTGGATTTATGCTAATAAGTTATACTTCCTAACTTTAAAGGTTTAACATCTTCACATGCATTTTAGATAGACATGTAAATATCAACTTCAATTCACTTGTTTATGATATGCACCGCTCCAATGAGATAAAAATGGAAGTTGTAAAATTTTCATTTACGCTTCTTAGGCACACTTGAAAAAAATCTAACGCTGCGCATTTCAATTCAAAGGATTGTGTTCAAAGTAGGTGTCATTATCATTGACCAGAAATTAACAAAATTCTAAATTGTATTAATGTTCAATATACAAAGATGGCTTTACTGTCAAGCATAATTTTTCTAGCTACAATTGTAAATTTAGATCCTGGCCAGCTATTTTCAATAAATCAACATGATTTTTATTTTCAGCTGTACGTGACACAGACAGGTTACTGACCTTTGGTGAACAGGGAAGGTAAATATGGTCATGAGTGTAAGTTGCTATTACCGCGCTATCATATGTTTAGAGTTTACAGCTCGGTTTACTTTCTGTATGAGTCAGTTAGCTTACCGGTTCATTTGTATGCAATGAACTCTCTCTCTCTCTCTCTCTCTCTCTCTCTCTCTCTCTCTCTCTCTCTCTCTCTCTCTCTCTCTCTCTCTCTCTCTCTCTCTCTCTCTCTCTCTCTCTCTCTCTCTCTCTCTCTCTCTCTCTCTCTCTCTCTCTCTCTCTCTCTCTCTCTCTCTCTCTCTCTCTCTCTCTCTCTCTCTCTCTCTCTCTCTCTCTCTACTCACATATATATATATATATATATATATATATATATGTGTGTATGTGTGTGTATGTGTATATATGTGTGTGTATGTGTATATATATATATATATATATATATATGTATATATATATATATATATATATATATATATATATATATATATATATATATATATATATATATATATATATATATATATATATATGGCACTGAATAGTAATGTTGGCGTGGCCGCTGCAGCAGTCGATGTGCTATGCCAGTCAGTGCAAAGGAAACCAATAGGGCATGTCAAACACAATATTCTGCAAGGTGGCAGCACCCGCTCCCTGTGCCAGACGACACTCGCCCCCCTCCCCCCCCCCCCACACACGTCCACAGAAACTACTACTATCATCAAATTTTATTACTCAAGACCTCTATGATGCTAATTCTGGGAGTTTTGCCCATCATAGATTCCTGCTTGCTTATGCATAAAAATACCCCGCAAAGTACTTACATGTATGTGCTGGTAGGTCATTCTCATTAGATTCATCGTGATATATATATATCTTTATTCGTACAAAGTACACGATATAAATACTAAACAAGAAAATGATATAATGAAAAAGAAAACATGCATATCGCTCTCATTTTTGTAGAAACTTAACTTGGAACAAGTTTCATAACATTGCTGATCAAATTTTGTCATGGAGTATACTTTAGGGGATTTCAATTGGAAAGAACATGTGATCACAATATCGTGCCTGCAAAATTGAGACTGACTAAAATGTCGCATTGCTTCGT
>OZ026621.1:48151681-48242645 GCA_964020975.1 Hermodice carunculata | reverse complement strand
TCTCTCTCTCTCTCTCTCTCTCTCTCTCTCTCTCTCTCTCTCTCTCTCTCTCTCTCTCTCTCTCTCTCTCTCTCTCTCTCTCTCTCTCTCTCTCTCTCTCTCTCTCTCTCTCTCTCTCTCTCTCTCTCTCTCTCTCTCTCTCTCTCTCTCTCTCCACTCACATATATATATATATATATATATATGTGTGTGTGTGTGTATGTGTATATATATATATATATATATATATATATATATATATATATATGGCACTGAATAGTAATGTTGGCGTGGCCGCTGCAGCAGTCGATGTGCTATGCCAGTCAGTGCAAAGGAAACCAATAGGGCATGTCAAACACAATATTCTGCAAGGTGGCAGCACCCGCTCCCTGTGCCAGACGACACTCGCCCCCCTCCCCCCCCCCCACACACACGTACACAGAAACTACTACTATCATCAAATTTTATTACTCAAGACCTCTATGATGCTAATTCTGGGAGTTTTGCCCATCATAGATTCCTGCTTGCTTATGCATAAAAATACCCCGCAAAGTACTTACATGTATGTGCTGGTAGGTCATTCTCATTAGATTCATCGTGATATATATATATATCTTTATTCGTACAAAGTACACGATATAAATACTAAACAAGAAAATGATATAATGAAAAAGAAAACATGCATATCGCTCTCATTTTTGTAGAAACTTAACTTGGAACAAGTTTCATAACATTGCTGATCAAATTTTGTCATGGAGTATACTTTAGGGGATTTCAATTGGAAAGAACATGTGATCACAATATCGTGCCTGCAAAATTGAGACTGACTAAAATGTCGCATTGCTTCGTGTCTTGTAATCCCAACCCTAGATAAACCGTTTCACATGATGTCAGGACTCGTAAATCAGTAAATATGCGTTAAAACCCCTGTCGGACTCGACATTTTGTAAAGCACAGTCGCTTCTATTTCCGCTGATTTTACAATTACGATTAAAGTTATAATGTTCAGAATATATACTTTTTGAACGTAGAGTATATTTAAAGGGGTCTTTGACAGTAGATACCACTGAGACACAAAATTCAAGTGTTGCTCCATCTCTGCCGTGAACCGTTTACCCCCTTCATTTAAAACTGGTCTAGAAGATACAATAATATGATAATTATGGCAGTTGTTTTGTCTTTTGTGAGGACCTTTGTGCTTTCGTCGAAAGTTTTGAATGAAAAAATGTATGAAAGTGTACGCCCTAACTATACTGGGACAATTTTCGCCAAGTTAAACCTCACATAAATTCCTATGGTGTTTACATTTTATGATCTGTCACTCTGATTAACTTATAGATGGGGTGTGCGTTCATCGTTCCTCTTTCTGTCAGTTCATCGACACATTTCGACTTTTGAAAACTGGTGGGCTAGGTCCTCTGAACGTTTGGAGTGGATATACCTTGCGTAAATCTCTATATACCATATTTATTCAATGCATTACATTGTTATGAATGTTTTTGTTGGGGAAGGGGGGACGGGGGAGGGGTATAGGTAATCTTCAAAAAACGTTTTCCTCTAAAATTGCTTGGCCAAATGCTTTGACGTGCCTAGGTAAACTCCTAGGTACGTCAAGACCTGTGTTCAACGGGCGGTCCTGCAACTTTCTCGTGTATTTTCGTGCGGAGTTCTTACGTTTTTTGGGGGGGGAGGGGGGTAATTTTTTAATCATTTGAATGAATTTTTAAGATTCAGTTAAAGTTACGTTCTGACGCAGTCACGGTGATTTTTTTTCAGTGTCGAATCCATGCACACATCCTGTTGTGTGTCCAGGGTCACCAGTATTGTATTGCATTGTATCGTATTTTTATTTGCTGAAAATCATACATACACGAGGATACATATTGCACCAGAAAAAGACCCATACATCTAGATAAGGAAAAGAGTGTTATATAACTACGACTGGTTAAACGAAAGCAAGATTTTCAGCAGGAGGAATGAAACCCCTTGGGGCTGATATTCCCTCCCGGCTGAGACAGCACTGATTACACAAGTATACAATAATTACTGGAATGAAAAAAAAAGTACACAAATTTCTTAAACAAATCCAAAACATGTCAGTTATTGTTGGTCCAAAACAAAACAAAGATTAAGGCGTTTTTTACAGATGTATTGAGGTAATATTTTTAATATGAATAGGCACAGATTTCCATATGTACGGTCCATGAGATATTACCGAAAACTTCCCTACATTAGTCCTAACTTGCTGTATATAAAAGTAATGTGTTTGTCTAGTATTATAGTTATGGACACTCGATACTTCAGGAAAAAGAATTCTAAACACAGCAGAAACAAGATTATATTTAACATTATACATGAGCAAGCTTGTAAGATAGGTATCCAAACTTTGAAATTTCAGTAATTTTAATTTGTGGAATAGAGGATCAGTATGTGAATTAAAACCTGAAAATTGAATGATCCGTAAAATCTTTTTCCGAAGTTTGGTAATTTTATCTATTGTACTAGGATGTGTGATGGCCCATGAAGTGTAACAGTATGTGAAATATGGATACACCAAAGCATAATACAATTTAATTAAAACATTTATTCCTAATGTGTGTCTGATCTTCTTGAAGATCCCTATTATCTTATTTATCTTTTTAGAAATGTAATGAATGTTTTTTCTTTCCAGTTTAGATCTTTGTCGCACAAAACACATACAAATTTGAATGTTTCAACTTAAAGTAACTTTTTTTCATGTATTTCAATAGCAAAATCATGTGAATTTTTATTATTATTGCGAGATTGAAAAATCTTATAATTAATTTTATCGATGTTTAGAGATAATTTATTTGTATGAAACCAACGAATAACATCTTGTAGAGTGTTATTTATTTCATGATTTAGAGCATCAATATCTCTATCACTGAAAAGTAAACTTATGTCATCTGCAAATAATAGACATAACATATCCTGAGACACAAGGCCTAGGTCATTAACATATACGATGAATAACAAGGGTCCTAAGATGGACCCTTGGGGAACACCACAGTTAATAGATAAAATGTCAGAATCTTCATTCAAGGAATGTACATACTGAGACCTATTAGATAGATAACTAGTAAACCAATTCAGAGATAAACCACGTATGCCATAAAATGATAATTTCTTACATAAGATAGTATGATCGACCGTATCAAAGGCCTTGGAGAGGTCAAGAAAGAACATAGTATGTTAAATGAGCTCTATTCCACAAAATTTAGCAAGTCAGACTGACTAAAATGCGTTTTCTTGCACAAAGTTCTAAACTTGCGGAACATATGAGGTGATCTAGTTTTTACAATACAACTACAGACCACTGACCTGAACGTTCAGTTGGAAAGGACATGTGATCACAACATCTTAATTATGAAAGGAAATGAAAATTCGCAATTGTCAGAAGCAAATCATATTTACGAAATATTCGGTTATAACTGCTAGATAAAAAAAAATCCTAATTGCGAGACAAAAAAAAAAAAAACAGTCGTACTAACGAGCCAGAATTGACAGGGAAAAAATAGTGTACTTGACAAGGTATTGAGGTTTTTTTACACGGTTGGAAAGTTATGTTCTTGCGTTGCCCTGTTGGCATGTTATAAACCTCCCAAGGATCTTGCTGCTCCAATACATAACACATTCCCCATTTACAGCCTGGTTGCCCTGCTGTGACTGTACAGAGAATCTTTATGTAGAAAATGGACTGCAAGAGAAAAACTTGACCATTTGTCCTTGACGTCCAGACGTTATAAGTAAATAATAGAAGTTGTTGACCTTGATCCTTTATAATTAAGAATTGATTTTGTTTCATATATAAAGATACACACACACACACACACACACACACATATATATATATATATATATATATATATATATATATATATATATATATGTATGTGTGTGTGTGTGTGTGTGTGTGTGTGTGTGTGTGTGTGTGTGTGTGTGTGTGTGTGCGTGCGTTTGAAGGCTGATGGTTTTTGTGACTTCTTTATCTGTAATTTGTGATGAAGATACAATCAATGAGCCCTAGGTTGAAACCAGTGAACCACAACAAAACTATTTTATGTCTTGCTCTGTGCCATTTTGTCCCTCACCGCATGACAATTTGTGTCATTTTCCGATTTTCTAATATGTTGGTGTTTGCTTCATTCTTTTCAGTCGGAATACAACGAATGAAGCTTTGGTGGGTCCCTACCACTGTCCGATGCGGCAAACTACTGGAGTTTTACGCTTAAATTTTATTTACGTTTTGTGAGTTGAACTGTCGTCCGCAAGGTACACCCCACGTATTTGATGACAGGTTCTTATAACATGGAGACGAACTGAAAGCTGGAGTGATTAGAAAGTTTCTTGAGTAGGAAAAAGTGATACCAAACCACGACAATGTGGCCCGGCCGGCCTGCATGTAAGCAATGTGTCTTGGGATGGACACGAGAAAACCAGTATGTTCGATCCAAATGATTCCATTCAAATTTAAGGACGAGCTATCATTAAAATTCTCTAAGGTCAGAGTTCAAAAACACATTCGAAATTTTTGCTTCTTTCTTCGCTTTTGAAAATTAGTTTTCCATTTCTCTTTTTCTTTTTGCCGTAGTTTGGATGATATTTAAAACCACTCTTCCCTTCAGAATTACTCTAGCCACTCTTCGTCTGGTGACACACTTTAGGGGCACCATTATCTACTTTTTCTGGGTTTCTGCACCTAAATTACCCCTTTGATGTTTGACCATAGCTCTAAGATTTATTGTCCGATCCGGTCAAACAGAGAATCTATCTTGAGCTCATTTTCTTGATAGCAGAGTTGACGATTCAAGTCAAATGGCCATTTGAAGACAATTGGTAGTTTTTTACCATAAATTTTGTACGTGCAGAATTTCAGAAACTGTAAAGCTCGATAAGACGTCTTTGCATCACAGAGTGTGACGTACTCTTACGTTGTGCACCCGGCATTTTATCAGTAATCTTGACTTACGTTTCTTCCATTAGGACGCCATGTTGAAAAAAATAGCGTTTTTCCCAGAACTCGAAAAATTATCAACCGATCTAGGTGATGTAGAGTTTTATGGGTTGCTAGACTGCGGCCGCACGTACACTTTAACATTGTTTACTCTATGTTTGAATGCCAAAATTAATCACCAAAAATCCGTTAAAAAAACAACATCAACAACAACAACGACAACAACAACAACAACAACAACAACAACAACAACAACAACAACAAAAACACATTTCCTCTGGTTATTTACTATATCAGGTTTGGATGTCAAAGTTATATGGCCGTGAAAAGAAAAAAACGTATTTCCCCTAAAAAATATCGAACGTGCCAAATTTCAGAGATATTTGGGGCTCGCCAGTCATCATTCTAGCAGGATTCTACCTGTGTACCTCAGTTTTGCACCATATACTTGGTTTCAGACCGTGACCTCTATTTTCAAGGTCCCGACCTTGTCAGTTTTACTGCTGTCAATATTTAAAAGGTCATTATCCTGATTTGCAAGCGATCTTTGGGACAAAATTAGACAGTATTTTTATCCTATCTTATGCACCTGATCCCGTGACCTTGACCTTATTTGGGGGTATCCTTACTTACGTACGGAAATCACGTTAAAAAAATTAACAATGGATTAGACGATGTCAATTTTGTTGCATACCCCGACTAAAATCTCAAGGGATCAATCTAACATGGGATCTCTAAATGTTAATTTTAAAGGTCACTTGCCCATCTGAAGATTTTCAAGCAACTTCACTTCAGTCAATTTTTATTCGATTTTCATCATGTTGGGCTCAAAATGTAATTGCAACGATGGACATTTTCAGAACGTTACATTTGATCTGTGAAAATCAAATGTGAATGCCATTTGGCCATCTGAAAGTCTTTATCCAGCCATAACTTGGTCAGTTGTCACCCGATATTACACATGCTGGGCTATATAGTTACAATGCATATTTTTCAAGGGTGCATTTGATATCAAAAATTTAAAAGTCAAGGTCATTAGTGTATGATGCAAAAAGATGAAAACACCAAAGTGGGATCAGGCTCAGGGAAGGCTTCCTTTCAGCGATCGCTCGAGATCGGAGATATCTTATTTTTTTTAAAGAGTTTCGTTTTTGCATATTAATTTTGCTATACCTCGGATCCTGTCTAGGTATCCAGACCAAAACTTCGCAGCAGAGCAAGTCTTGACCCACTTTTTCTGGTGATTGACCTTTTTTTCTGTCTCGTAAACTACTTTTCCCGGTTTCGGCACTTGCTGTCACTTTTTGTTTTCCTGACAATAACTCAAAGTATTTAGCCATCCAGTCAAACAGACCATCTATGGAAAGCTTGGTTCCCTCAGCATATTGTACCATGTCAGGGTTGAATATCAAAGTCATATGGCCATTTGAAGAAAAATTTGTGTTTTTTCATTACTTTTGAAAATTTTGCATGTGCCGAATCTCAGAAACCGTAAAGGCTGCTAAGATGTCCTGGCACCACAGAGTGTGACTGATGCTGAAGTTTTGAAGCTGATCCTTTAACTAGTGAGTCTTTGTCTGCTTTTTTCCGATCAAGGAACCATTTTTTTTTACTCATAACTCGGATTTATCAACCAGCTTAGGCGATGTCGATCTCAACTGATAGCTGGTCCCTATCCGCACCCAAACCTGAACATGAAGTACTTCATGGTAGAAGTTCAAAGTCATAATATGGCCCTTTGAAAAAATTACATGCCCCCCGCCCCCGACAATATCATTCTGTCCCCTGGCGGGCGCAATAGATTCAGGGCCCTGCCGGACATCATCATCATCATTGGAGGGGGGGGGGGGGATTTTAGTTGTGCACCCGCGTTTGCCACCTCGTACTTGATTTGAGGCATGGACATATATTTTGAAGGTCATGCCCGTTTCAATTTTAATTTTTTGTCCCCCGCCACCGAAGGTGGCATAGGGGGACATTGAATTAGTAGCGATAGGGGCCGTGTCCATCCGTCGGTCCGTCCGGGAGCATATCTCTAGCACCCTAAGAGATAGAATAATGAAATTTATAGCACAGATGTCATACCACGGGCGTGTGCGCTGTGTATTGTTTATGACCTTGAAAACAGGGCCCAGAACATATCCATCGTCGTGTGTCTGGCAGCATATATCTGGAACCCTTAGAGATAGAATAATTTAATTTATACAAAAGATGCATTATACCAAGGGCATGTGCGCCGTGTATTGCTTTCAACCTTAACCTATTTTCAAGGTCACAGGCCCCCAGAGGATATCATTTTTAGAGGTCACATATAAATCTGAATAACCAAATTGTGCAGTGCGGCAATATCCACAATTTGAGCCTGGCATGAACCAGGTCAGATGAAAATTAACCAAGCTATGGCTTGACGAATATTTGAAATGGCCAGATTACCTTGACCTTTGATCTTTAGAGGTCACATGTGTACATACAAAAATATGCAGTGTCAAAATATCTACAATTTGAGACCAACATGGTCAAAAATGGATTGAAGTAACCCGAGGTATGGCTAGAAGAAAATCTCAACAGGTGCAAATGACCTTGACCTTTGACCTTTAGAGGTCACATGTAAATTACAGAAATGACCTTTGACACGATCTTTGACCCTGACATGATCTTTGACCTTGACATGGTCTTTGACCTTGACACTACCTCTGACCTTGCAATGACGTTTGACCTTTGGTATGACCTTTCACCTCGGCATGGTCTAAAATTGGAAGATATTCAAGATTAAAAATTTCAGTTGCCCTAATTTGCATAATCTTTAATTTATTTTTTCCTCTATATTCAAAGGCAAAAATGCATGTATAGTCCTTTAATCATGCCAAATTTGACGTTTGTGAGTGTAATAGTGTTTGAGAAAATTAATGAAGAAAATTTGGAAGTAAGGGAGAAAGAAACAAAGAAACAAACAACAACAACAACAACAAACAAACCTCAAGATCTGGTCACGCAGTGAGAAATTGCAGCTAATTTTAGTACTGTACATCTTTCATTGCAACTTTGATTCATTTATAGACCACTGTGGTCACCACAGTATGACCTGATGGCAAAATGATCAGCATATGGTAGCATAAAAGTGTCATGCCTGACGTAAGGGTATACAACAAATCTTGGTGATGTACATATACATGTAATTGATTGCTGAGGACAGATCATGGCCTGTTGTATCTTTGGTCTATCACAAATATGGACAAGTCTGCTATTGTAACTCCTACTTTGCACTGTTCCAACCTCACTGATATGGCCACACAATGTTCAGAGATTCTAGCTTCGGTGAAGTCTGAGTGCTTAATAGCTGTGGGCAAAAGTGACGATGGAAAATCCTAGGATGTGAACTCAAAATGGTAAATCTACGCATAAGAGTTTTGAAGATAGATAATTTTTTTCGAGTCCCCCTAATAGGTACAACTAGAAAAGAAGATTTGCTTCAAAGCAAATCTGCCTGTGGGCCTTCAAAAGTTGTAAATATTAAATGCTACAACTTTTGTCCTTTGGTATTTCACATTCCATTAGGCTTATGGCTGGATGAAAATTTCAAAGTACAAGTGACCTTGACCTGTATGTAAAGTGTCAAAATGTAAAGTGCTACAATACACACAATTTAAGGCCATTATGAACCAAATCAGATGAAAATTGACCAAGTTATGGCAAGATGAAAATTTTAAAGGGCCAAATAACGTTGAGCTTTGCCCTTTAGAGGTTACATGTTCTTACAAAAATGTACACTGTTGCAATACCCACAATTTGAACCCAACGTGATCATAATTGGATGAAAATTGACCAAGTTATGGCTAGAGGAAAGCGACCATCGAAGGTGGCCTTTGACCTTGACATGACCTTTGACCTTGAGATGGCCTCCACCTGAGGTGAACCTTGACCTTCAAAATGACATTTGACCTAAAATTGACCCTTGACCTTGACATGACCTTGATATTTGAGATGACCTTTGCCTTACTATGATCGAACGCCTATAGACTCGGAACCACATTCAGTATAGTATATAAGATTTTGAAGATTTAAAACTTGAATTATCCCTCATTTGCATAATTTTGAAAAACATGACCTCTCATTATAAAAAGGCAAGCCTTCATCTCCAGGTGTATAATTTATACGAATAATTCTTTTCAAATGCATTGTCGGACAAATTTGCCTGCGAAGAAAGAAAGAAAGAAAGAAAGAAAGAAAGAAAGAAAGAAAGAAAGAAAGAAAGAAAGAGAGAAAGAAAGAAAGAAAGAAAGAAAGAAAAACAATATGTCCGTGTTGGCACACAGGCATATTTCAACAACTTTTTTTCGTGGTTTTACTGGATTTGCTTGCAGCACAACCCTATGAATTGAAGTTAGGATGGCACCTCTACCTATAATAATATAAAGATGTTCAACATTTAATTTTACAAGTGGGCCTAATTAGCATAAATCAAAACTCTACAGCTTTTGTTTTTGGTTCTTTAGAAGAGCTTACAGCACAAACCTATGAACTGAATGAGAATGGCTTCTCTCCCTGTAACAGTTTTAAAGATATTCAAGGTTTACACTTTCAAATGGCCCTTATAATTTTCAAAACTGTCGCCTCTCTTCATAAAGAAGCAAAACTATGTACTGAAGTATAATCATGCCGAATTTGGAGTTTCAACGTACATTAGTCTTCAAATAAAATGTCGGACAAATTTGCTGGTAAAGAAAGAAAGAAAGAAAGAAAGAAAGAAAGAAAGAAAGAATTCGTCGAAAAAAAGAATGTTTGTGTTGGCACATAGATGTACAGGCTTCAAGGACTATAGGTCCATGAAAAACACCTGAAGAAATACACGAGTAGGCTTCTTGCACAGATTGGAGGTCAGTGCCAAGCTCTAGCTAGAAAGGCTTGCCTGTCGAAAATGTCGCCAATCTCAACAGGCAGGATCATAATTTTGCATCCAGTATTCCCAAAACAATCACGGTTTACCAAATTCAAAATGCAAAACTCAAAGCATAACGAACCGGAAACTCCTCCTGCCCCAAATGGTAAATATATAGTTATACATATCATCCGTGGTAAAAATTCAGCTTGCCCCCTATCATTGTGTGACTGAATCAGTTTTCTGCAGATTGTGCAACGAAATAGTTTCCGTATTGAAATTTATGAGCTGGACAGGATGCCATGTTGGGACCCTGTCCTATTTATATTCACATGAATTCTATATTCGCTTTAATGTTTTTAAAATAGCAATACTCTGACAATTGAAAAAATGTATCCTTGCGGCGGAAGCTTCATAAAAGTTTATCTACCAAACCATTGGGGTAAACAGCATACTGAAGAGCATCAGAATACCTTTTAATCGGTACCCTGCATCATTTGCTTGCATTGATGACTGAAACAACCATTGTCAATGACATGCACATTAAGCCATTATTTTTATCATAACAGCCGCTGTATCAAAATCTACACAATACATTTCTGGATTCAATATTGGAAGCAGTTCCTCAAACAATATTCACGTTTATCCTATTGATAAAAATAACGTTTATATGTAATGTGGATAAAAATAAATAAAAAAGAAATTAAAAAAATAAGATATAGTTAAATCAAATCAAATTTCAAGGAATGAATAAAGAGGCATAGCGGGCCACTCTAAGAGTCTACTGATTGCTAAACTATCCAGCGAAGCAAATGCAGCTTGTCTGGTAGCCTTATGCCTTTTACACAACTTTCACTATACAGCATATCAACAGGATATCCTGAATGAAAGTTCTTCTCGATCACCAAGAGTCACGTGAATACAGCAACCAAATTTCATCCTTGCCAGAGTGACCTTCTTTAAAAATAAGAAATGATAATAATAATAATAATTACAAAAATTGTCATAATTGAATGTGCCCTTGGTTCCTTTCAAGAAAGACGATATTTCTTTTGATAGACTTCCCGATCGAATCGCCTCATTAGTGCCTGAATGCATCTCATCGTCTGCCTTATTGTTTTCAACCTAACAAGTAGATGAACAGAGTAACATTTTTGCTGAAAATTGCAGATAAGACCTTTGGTGATGGCACACTCCTGGTCAATAGCTTCCGTGGGTTGGGCTCAATGCGCTCGACCAACAGCAAGGTAAGCTGTTGACAATGTCTTATTCTGAGCAGCAGCGAGAAACAGAGGTTTATTTGTTAACTCTATAGAGCGATTGTTTTAAATCTAGTAAATACATACACTTATTTTTGTCCATTGTCAAAGGATACAAAAACACAAACAAACAACAACAAACCAACTAGAAAAGATGATTTGCTGCATAGCAAATCAGTGTGCGTGTCTTCAAAGCTTATTGGTATGCCAATGTACAACTTGTCCATAACATAGGAGTAGAAGTTGGAATGGCATCTCTATTATAGCTTTGAAGTTACTCAAGATTAAAAATTTTTAATGGTGCTAGTTAGCATAATTTAAATTGCTGTAATTTTGTTCCTAATCCATTAGGTGCGCAATGCTCAACAACCCCCTAGTTGAAGTAATTTATTAACTGTCGTATACAACAGTATTGTTGTACCATATTTCATGTGATACTGTTTGGGCGAATTGTTGCCAAAAGTATAAAAACATTTTACAAAGACTTCAAAGTCGATGTGCAAGGATTGTTAGTAGTAATTTTGATCATACCGTGAGCCCTAGATTAATCATAGAGGAATTAGGTTAGCAGCAATTAGAGGAGTGACGGCGTTTTCATTCGGCAACCTTGACCTACAAATGTCTGACTTCAGCAGCCCCGCAATATTTGGCAAACAAGATCACTTTCTGTAATGAAATTCACCAGCGAAAGACTAGAACTTAGGAGTCATAAAAGAGCAAAATTTGTATGTACCTCGACCTCGCACCGAAAAATTTAAATAGTCGCTTTCTTTTATTGGTGCCAAGACTTGGAATATGCTACCGACGGATGTCGTTCATGTTTTTAAAAATAGATACAAGGGGTAACTTTTTTTCATTGCTTATTGTATATCTGTGTATCTTTTGTGGTGTAACAGGGCCCCAAGTAAGAACAGCCTTGGCTGATTGGGATACCCAGTATAAATACATTTTAATAAATAATAAGAAAGAAAGAAAGAAAGAAAAGAGAGAGAGAGAAAGAAAGAAAGAAAGAAAGAAAGAAAGAAAGAAAGAAAGAAAGAAAGAAAGAAAGAAAGAAAGAAAGGAAGAAACAAACAAACAAAGAATTCCTGGAAAAACAATTTGTTGGCACACAGACACCAAAAAAACCCCAAGAAAGTCACAGGGCACAAATTCAAGTGAACTTTAATTGTTTTCCTAATATAACAATTACATACAGACACGTACACGGAGAGAGAGAGAGAGAGAGAGAGAGAGAGAGAGAGAGAGAGAGAGAGAGAGGGGGAAAGGAGGAGGGTACAAATGAACATTCCAATTAGAAGTTACTTCCTACTTCAGCAATCAAGCGGTAAAGCAGTTTATTTGGTGGATACAAACCTTTTTAAGTCTGCATGCAAAGAACGAGGAAGTGATATGATAAAATGTTCTCATTGGGCAAACCCATGCCAATTATTCAGCGAAAGTCATTTGATATATTTGTGAAGTAAACATTTACAGAGTGTCGTCCCGACTAATTATCTGAACTATTAAATAAACTTTTTTCATCCTTTCTGTATTACAGAGCAATTTCCTCAAATTAGTCAGATTTTTCAAGTCTAATAGTTTTATTATGTCTACCATTTTGTTCATGAGTCCCGAAAGGGTCATCCAGGGTAACAAAGTTCAATATATCAATAGATCAAACAAACAAAAAAATTGACGCAGGTTTTCTGGAATAATGACTCGATTGAAATTGCTGTTTTTTCATATACATCGGACAATTTTAAATGCCTAAATGTTATGGAATGGAGTTGACTGTTCCCTCGGTCAAAGACCCAAGGCTTTGCACAGCATGCAAAGTTTTCACCTTTTTGCACCGATTATTGCCAAGTTCAATGTAACTTGACGAATGGATATCACCAGTACAGCTTCCCATTTTTTATAGACCATATATATATATATATATATATATATATATATATATATAAACGTATTTTATTTTTTCAACAATATACCACATAAAATAATTTCAATGGTTCATTGGATGCGGCTATATCACAAACCTACAAACTGAATTGGGAATGATACCTGAATGTATAATAATTTTGAAGTTATTCAATATTTAAATTTTGTGTATTCATCTTATTTGCATAAATTGAAATTGTACAAATTTTAGATCGATGTTCATTGGGTGCAGTTATGTCACAAAACCATACATTGAAATCGAAATGGCACCGCTATCAATAATACTTTTGAAGCTACTAAAGATTTAAATTTTGTACATTCACCTAATTTGCATAAATTAAAATCTCACAACTTTGGGTCATGGTTCATTGGATGTGGCTTTGGCACAAACCTCTAAATTGAAGTTGGAATGGCATTTCTATGTATAATAGTTTTGGAGATATTCAACTTTTAAATTTTTCTATGTCCCTATTAGCATAATTTGAAATTCTACCACTTTCCTTTACTGTCCATTTTATTGGCAGGAGTCGCAAACATACATGTATATATATGTATATGTATATATATATATATATATATATATATATATATATATATATATATATATATATATATATATACATATATATATGTATATATATATGTGTGTGTGTGTGTGTGTGTGTGTGTGTGTGTGTGTGTGTGTGTGTGTGCATTGAAGTTTGTGTCTACCTGCAATAATTTGGAAGATATGGAGCTTTTAAAATCTTAATTGCCCCTCATTTGCATGATTTAAACATCATGATTATTCGAAACAATATGCACAATTTCACTGGTAGGTTAGTCACTATAGTAAGTTTGGTGGTTTTCGGAATACTAGTAGTGTCCGAGAAACGCTCCGGAAAAAATTTGGTCGTAACGAGGAAAGAAAGAAAAAATTCTTGGAAAAACAGGATGTCTGGTTTCGCAACCAGATATAACAAGTATACTGCACGTGGTACTCAACTCATGATGGATTCAGAAATTATGCATACTTTATGAAATACCACGTCCATATTTGGGCACGACTCATGTTAAGAAATGCAATCATAGTTCATTTTCTTTCATTCTTCTTTCTTCTTCACCAGTAAATTTGTCTGACACTTTTCTCGTACATTATTACACATAGAAACCCCAAACTTGGCATGATTGTACCTTCTTACAGAGGAGTGAATATGTTTAAAGTATGCAAGTTAGGGGCATTTGAAATTTTAAAACTTGAATATCTTCAAAAGTATAATAGATAGAGATATCATTCCAACTTCTACTAGGAGGTTATTGACCATTGCGCATCTAATGAATTTAAAACAAAAGTTGTAGCCATTTAAATTATGCTAATTGGCAGCATTGGATATTTTACAACATAAACATCTTCAAAACTATTATAGATAAAGATGTCATTTTAACCTCTAATAGGGGGTGGTTGACCATTGCGTATGTAATGAATCTAAAGCAAAAGTTGTAGCCATTTAAATTATGCTAATTAGCAGCATTTGAAATTTAAAAACTTGAAAATCTTCAAAACTATTATAGATAGAGATGTCATTTCAACTTCTACTAGGGGGTGGTTGACCATTGCGCATGTAAGAAATTAAAAGTAAAAGTTGCAGCAATTTAAATTAGGCTAAATAGCACCATTAGAAATTTTTAATCTATAATAACTTTAAAGCTATAATAGATGGAGATGCCATTCCAACTTCTGCTCCTGTGTTATGGAATAGTTGTACAATGCCATACCAATGTGCTTTGAAGACACACACACACTGATTTGCTATGCACCAAATCGTCTTTCCTAGATTATTCTCCCCTTTTATGGTTGTTTGATTTAGCACTATTACGCGTACCTTACAGAGCCAAGAAGTCTAACGATGCCAACAGGTAACGTTTTGACAGACGGTTGAGTTATGACTCTATTGATGAACAATGTATCAACGGCTGGATGCTCGATTCTCTCTTTTTTGGGGGGGGGGGGGTGGAAGTAAATTATTCATTCTCACATCCTGGATCAACCTATAATTTTGCAAAGCCATAGATGAGCATAAAGTAATTTTTGTGGTACTAGAAAAGCGCTTGATTGCATTTACTATCCCACGCTTTCTTATCTTATAGTGGGTCCAAAGTTATGTTTTGAATCGAAAGCAAAGGGTGGTTATAAATGGCGAATCATCTAGCTGGGGATACATAGGGGTTGGTGTGCCTTAAGGCACTTCCCTAGATCCCTTTCTTGTTTCTCATAGACACACACACACACACACACATGCACACACACACACACACACACACACACATATATATATATATATATATATATATATATATATATATATATATATATATATATATGTATGTATATATGACATACCTACTTGGTGTTTTCACTCTTCTTTTCATCTATTTGCTAAAGACACTGCACTTTATATATCAGTTGAGGGGCCCGTAGCAGCGTCCAGTGAAATGAACGAAGATTTGCAATCTGTTCTGAATGCTCCCCCGACTTCTAATATTAAACCAAACTGAGAAAAAGACAAAGAAAATGGACTGACTAGAATACGCTCGAGAACGTTATCAGTGGCCAGAAGAGTAGTTTTTAGTTTGGACCTAAATATTTGCAGGGAAACCAAATCTCTGATGTCAAATGGAGGGTTATTCCATTGTTTAATGGCATCTGGAAGAAATGAGTTCTCAAGGCGCGATGTTCTACATCTGAAGGGGCGGATATGCTTTGAATGGTGAAAGGGGCGACCAGCAGGGAAAGGAGGAACTAGATTAGATAGGTATAAAGGGGTCAAGTTGTGGTAGATTTTATAAAAGAGGACAAGTTTAAAGTATTTACGGCTGGCTGCAAGGGTTGACTACCCTAGCTCACGTAGTAGGTTAATATGAGACGTGTGTTTCAAGGCACCAATGCATATCTTGGCAGCATTATATTGAACCGATTCAAGACGATCAGACAGTACCTTACCACAGTTGTCTAATAATACACAACCGTACTCAAGTATGAGGCGAGTCATTGAACAATAAAGTTTGACCAGAGATTTGCGAGAAAGTATGTACTTAAACCTTCTGAGTAATGAAATTCTTTGGCTAGCTTTATTACAAATACGTGTGACATGGGCATGCCAGGCCAGGTCATGACTCAGGGTGATTCCTAGATGTGTATGATTATCAGTGTCAAGTATCGGACATCCATCTGAAACACATGTGCGTGATGGGGTTTCACGCGTTTTGCAGAAAAAAATGAGAGATAATCATTTGAGGGCATTGAAGATCACTCTCCAGAGTCTCGCCCAGTAGTGTATTAGAGACAGATTGGTATTCAGATGGAGTGATGAGTCGACAGAGCTGTTGACAATTTCAAGTGTGCGTGTATCGTCAGCGAATAGCCTGACGTCACATGTGAGATTGTCAACTAGATCATTCACATATACTAAGAACAAGAGAGAGCCCAGGATAGAACCCTGGGGTACCCCGGCCTCGATAGGTAGCCAGGTGGAAGACTGACCATGAATAGTAACTCTTTGCAAGCGATTTAAAAGGTAGCTTTCAACCCAGGTAACAAAATGATCGGATTGGCCAAGTTGCTTAAGTTTGAAGAGAAGTCCTTCGTCCCACACCCTGTCGAAGGCCTTTGAGAGGTCAAGGATTACCATCCTGGCCTTTTTGGATAGTTCAAGTCCATTGTAGATGTTATGAAGAATGTAAACAAGTTGGTTGACTGTGGAGTCGTCTGCCTTAAAACCTGATTTTTTTTTTTTTTTTTTTTTTTTTGGTTTTTGTTAGGAGATCGTTTACTGTAAAATATTCGTAAAGGGCACCAAACACTGATCGTTCAAACACTGTAGGAACATTACAGGCATTACAGAGTAATGAAATTGGCCTGTAGTTACTTTTTACTTGTCTGTTGGATCTTTTGTAAACGGGACATATATTCGAACGTTTCCAGGCCAATGGAAAATGGCCTTGATGAAGGGCAAGATTAAATATTTTCGTAAGAGAGCTGCAGATGGAACCAGCAGTATTCTTGAGAAGGGTGTTACCAATATTGTCAGGCACGGTAGCAGAAGTAACTCTAAGAGACAATAGAACTCGCAAAACATTTTCCTCATCAAACATAATCTCATTTAATCTAGACTCGGTACGGTATCTAAATTCAGGCGGCGGGGGGGGGGGGGGGCGAGTCCGTATCCGAAAAGGTTGTACACTGACGGAAAATATGTGTTAAAATGTCACATTTTTAACATTGCATGATATAATCGAATTGTTTTCAATAATCGGTGGAATATCCTGATGGATTTTAACATTCTACCACGAGATGTCCCCCCCTTCCCCACAGACACACAATGTTTGTAATATGGTCGGATCGGACCTGGCCTGTTTTCATGTTTTACATGTGATGTGCTCTGTGACGGTTTCAGCCTGCTTTTGCCAAGTTTGCACACACTCATTATTTTCTACAAAATTAGGTTTAAAAAAAATGCAAACGAAAATCCATCACCAGCTATTTCAAGGTGAAATGACCACGCCCGGGTAAAATCAACCTACTATCCCTTTTCTGGCCAAATAAAGTAAAAATGATTCATGTAAACATATGCAAAGTATATATTTTTGGAAAGATCATGATCCAAAGATTACAAGTAATAAAAAAGCATGACCCTTTGATATAAATTGTTGTTTAAACAACGGTGTATCTTTGATCTCCAAACACAATGTAACATCGGCATACAAATGTGGAAATAACTACTTAATGGTTTTCCCAAACTGCAAATTGTTTAACCAGAGTTAGTGGCCACATATGGGGCCACAAAATCGTCCCATATATATTTTTTTAACACGGTAGGTTTTTTATGTTTTTGGGTTATTTTGTTTGTTTGATTGTTTGTTTTTGTTTTATTGTTTTTTGTTTTTGTTTTTGTTTTTGTTCGTTTTTTACCTCAGCTGACTTGTCAGTCAGCTGATGTTTTTTGAGGGTCCGTCGTCCGTCGTCCGTCCGTCGTCCGTCAGTCCGTCGTCCACAATTCACATTTTCGACTTTTTCTCAAAAACCGTCAGCCAGATTCACTTCAAACTTGGTAAAGATGTGCCTTGGGTGGGTGTCTACCAAGTTTGTTCAAATGGTCACGGTCCAGTGATTTTTGGATTTTTAATGAATTTTTTTGTTCTTTTTTGGGTAAATCTTAAAAAATCTTCTCCGAAACCGCTTACCCAATTGCTTTGATATCATACAGGAACACTCCCTGGGACTCCTAGTTCTTAATTTGTTCACCAGGTGGCGCTGTAATTTTTTCCTAATATTTTAGGATTTTTTGTGTGTTATAGCTATTTTCGACTTCTTCTCCAGAACCATCACTGAGATTAAGCTGAAACATGGTGGATATGTTTCTTGTAGAAGGGTCAAACAAAGTTGTTCACTATGTGGGAATGCTGCGGAGTCCTAATTTTTAACGATTTTTTCCATTCTGGTACTTGTCGGTCAAAGCAGCTTTCCTATTGATTACTATGGAAGTCAATGGGCATTCTAATGCTAATTCACATTTATGATTTCTTCTCCAAAACCGTCATCCAGATTAACTTCAAACTTGGTGGCAATGTACTTTGGGTCGGTTTCTACCAATTTTGTTCACGTGGTCATGCTCCAGTGATTTTTTTATTTTTAATGAATTTTTTATTTTTTTTGGACAAATCTTAAAAAATCTTCTCCGAAGAAACTGCTTACCCAAATGCTTTGATATCACACAGGAAAGACATCTAGGGACTCCTTGTTGTTAATTTGTTCACCAGGTGGCGCTGCAGTTTTTTTTCTAATTTTTTGTGAATTTTTGTGTGTTGTAGCTATTTTCGACTTCTTCTCTAGAACCGTCACTCAGATTAAGCTTACACGTGGTGGACATGTTCCTAATGGAAGGGCCAAACAAAGTTGTTCACTGTGTGGGAATGTTGCGGATTCCTGATTTTTAATGATTTTTTCAATTCGGCTCCTTTGCAGTAAATGCACCTTTCCTATTGATTACCATGTATGTCAATGGGCATTCTAATGCTAATTTACATTTTCGACTTCTTCTCCAAAACCATCATCCAGGTTTACTTCAAACTTGGTGGGAATGTACCTTGGGTGGGTGTCTACCAGGTTTGTTCCAATGGTTATGTTCCAATGAATTTGGATTTTTTCATGATTTTTTTTCAAAAATCTCTACGAAAGTTTTAATAGGAAATTTTAACATGAGTATTTCTTGTAATGGTCATAACTTTAATAATATTGACCAGATTTACTTCAAACTTGGTGGGGATGTGCCTTGGGTGGATCTCTACCAAGTTTGTTCAAATGGTCACGCTCTATTGATTTTTGGATTTTTTTTGAAATTTTTTGTTCTTTTTTGGGGCAAACCTTCAAAATTCTTCTCCTCTGAAACCGCTCACCCAATTGCTTTGATGTCGTACATAGACACTCCCGGGGACACCTAGTTCCCATTTCGTTCACCAGGTAGCGTTGCAATTTTTTTAATGAATTTTTTGTATGGTTTTGCTATTTTTCGCTTGTTCTCAGAACAGTCCCTCAGATTAAGCTGAAAAGTGATGGATATATTGTTGTGGAAGGGTCAAACAGTTGTTTACTAGGTGGCACTGCTTTGGATTCCTGATTTTTAAGGATTTCCAATTCGGGTACTTATCGTTCAATGCAGCTTTCCTATTGATTACTATGTAAGTCAATAGGCATTCTAATGCTAATTCACAGGACAACTGACACGAAATTTACTGTTTACTTGATAACCTGAGATCTGTTTTGAGTTAGCTACACATGTTAATTATTCTGTTTGAAGGTCATGCTGAGACAGTACATGAATGACCTTGACCTCGTTTGCATGGTCACAGTGCAACATACATGAGTTTTACTCTTCATTATAACTTGAGAACTACTTGAACTTTGATGTTGCACATGTAAGTGTTCTTCTATAAAGGTCAGATTTACTCAGAACATGGTGTCCTTGATCCTTTCCCAAGTTCATAGAGCTGCAAGTGTGATGAATGTCAAGATCAGCTGAGGCACGGGCTGTTCACACAGCCCTCTTGTTTGTTGTTGTTGTTGTTGTTGTTGTTGTTGTTGTTGTTGTTGTTGTTGTTGTTGTTGTTGTTGTTGTTGTTGTTTTTCGCAGTTATGGGGCCTCAAAGTTCCTGCCACCAGATATAATGGGTTTTCTAAGGTTTAACTCTCCATAATTCCAAAACAAACGCCGTGTAAAAAAATCTATGGGACACGTTTTAGCCATATATGTTGGGAGTAATCCAGTAAAAACAGATTAAAGTTTGCTTAAACCAGTAAGAAGTTATCCCATATGTGTATAACCATGTTTCATTGAAATTCAAGATAAAAGAAATGGTTGTTTAAACAACACTTAGCACAAAATGGTCATTCTGTTTATTCACTATCTGCTGGTCATAACCTTTTCCAAAATGTATACTTTGCATATATTAATATGAATACTTTTCTCTTTATTTGGCCAGAAAGAGGATATTAGGTTGATTTTACCGGGACATGGCCATTTCAGCAGGAGTTTTTAAATGCACCATGTAGGCACTCTTAGCAAGCAATGGTGTAGTCTTGGATATACGACACATGGGTGTCTGCAATTTGATACGATAACGTAACAGTATTTGGCATCACACTAGCGCTTCTAGCCCATTAAAATGCCAGTATTTCATTCTTTTATATGAGGTAATCATCAAATATTTTAAAACTAACAACATGTGTGCACTTACAGTAGAAAAATTGGACAATCGTCCTGAAATCAACAGGGAGACTGCACTGACATCACTAAAAATTAATGAAAATGGGTGAAGTTGATTCAACACATTAAGAGATCAATATATTTTCTGTACATGTTTTATTTCATAATATGACACATGAAAATATTCATTAGAATGAAAGACAAGGTACAATGACAATTGAAATAACATATCTCTTCGCTGGAAAGAGCTAAAATGAATAAAATTGGCTATGTGAATAGCCTGTGCTCAACTGACCTAAAATATCCCCCATTAAAATCATCATCATCATCATCATCATCATCATCATCATCATCATCATCATCATCATCATCATCATCATCATCATCATCATCATCATCATCATCATCATCATCATCATCATCGTCGTCGTCGTCGTCGTCGTCGTCATCGTCGTCATCATCATCACCACCACTATTATCATTATCATCATTTCCAACATGAGCTGAAACGGGCTGTTCAGAGCAAAGCTGATTTGATCTTCCAGTTGATAGTATATGGATTTCCCTGACCCCTACACTCGATCTCTTTGCTGGAAGGAGCCGAGATGAATAAAATTGGCTGTGTGAATAGTCTGTGCTTAGCTGACCTAAAATATCCTCAAATCCAATAATAATAATAATGATAATGATAATGATAATGATAATGATAATGATAATGATAATGATAATGATAATGATAATAATAATGATAATGATAATAATAATAATAATAATAATAATAATAATAATAATAATAATAATAATAATCCCAACATGAGCTGAAACGAGCGATGCTGGGCAAAGCTGATTTGATCTGAACTTCCAGTTGATCTTATACAGATATCACTGATCCACATACTTGATCTCGCAACATATAGAATAATGATATAAAATACCAAACGAAAATCACTCGAGTGTGACCTATTGCATACTTTTGGTAAAAACCCATCCAAGGTGCATCCCAACTTAGTTTGAGGTGGACCTGGTGTAGAGTTGTGGAGCAAACTACATTATCATGCAAAAGCTCTGGCATCCTTATGTGAACCTTGTTTACAAGCACTCTTACCGATCATTACGTAATTTTGAAGTCCTTAAGCAACACTAACACCACCAATTGAACAACTTTCATGGAGACAAAGTCAAGCTACGTACTCACTAAGGTAAAAGAGAATCCAGCAATTGGCAAGAAATTGAACAGAAGTCGAAAATTTCAAAGACACAAAAATTAATGAATTCCTGAGAAAAAAGCCAAGGAAGAAATACAGCGGCACCTATTGATTAAACTTAGGATAATAGGCACCAAGAACGGTCTCCGTAAAATTTAAAAGCAATTGGCCCAGCGATTTCACAGAAGAAGATTTACGGAAAAATGAGCATGAATACATGAAAAAAATCTAAAAATTCAATAGAGCTTTACCATTTGAGAAAACTTGGTAGACGGCCACCTAAGGTACATCCCTCCTCTAACTTTCAAGAGCACACTGTGACAGTTTTTGAAGAGAAATAGCAAGTGCTAAGCTGCTGACGATGACAACGACCCATGGATGGGGGACGGACGCAACGGCCTCCTATATGCGCTCAATGCACTGACAGGTCAGCTGAGCTAATTAAATTTTATTACCACCACACAGCCATACAATTTGCTGATCCATTTAAATATATGTATACATATATATATATGTATACATATATATATATATATATATATATATATATATATATATATATATATATATATATATATATATATATATATATATATATATAGTTCTCATATTTTAATAGTAACAATAAATCAAAAAATGTTTTACGTCCCTTATTTGCTTACATTGATAACCATAAACAACCAAAGTGAACCATCTAGCATGGGAACATGCAATCTGATTTTATGTATTGAAACCATGGTTAAAGACTGTCAAACAACAAAGCAAATACAATACTGGTTATTAAGCTTTTGAACCTTGGAATCCTGGGAGGTTACCATGGCTACACATATCCATTTGGCAAATGTATATGTAAATTATAATTTGCTTCTGGAATTGACTTCAAGCATACATTATATATTTTTGCGATCCTCAGACTACAAACATTATCATATACACAATATAATTATTTTTCAACATGATGCAAGCTAATTAGCATATATATTTGGTATTCAAAATGGCTGCAATATAATTTTGAAGAAAGAATTATTCATATTTTTAAAGAAATTTTTCATTTAGGGCTTCTTGTTTTCCATATAAAGAAAAATATTAATAAAATAAAACCACATAATAAAGACAGAGGTCCTCAGCAACATTTTGATATACTTTATGTCACCAGTTGCATGTCACGCACATTTATATCATAATTATGACTCTGATAAACAACCTTAGGCATGCAAAGCTATATGCGCCATGTTAGATAAAGATAAAAAGCACATGACCTTTGACCCCGTTTAAAGGTTATTTGCCACCTGCAGGTATCTACCCACTCCTTAGGGCATAAAACGAGACATACTTATAAACTAACTTAATTATTACACCAAGATATATCATAACAATATATTTCGTGCTGTTCAGCTTTTATTATGTTAATTATATGTAAATTACGTATGTGTGGGCCGAAATTTCGGTCTACCGGGTTTATAAGGTTATGGTTTACGTTTGGGTCCTAAACCCACTGTAATGTCCAAAAAATGCTTTTGACGTGTACGATTGGGCCGTTTTCTATCAGATATTCGTGACAGCATTTTCATCAATTGGTAACCGTGTAGTACAAAAGCCGTGACTTGAAAGGGTTGAAAAATGAAGAATTTTTTTTTTTTTTTTTTTTTTGTCCTTGGCGCATGTTTTACTGAAATCACTTTCTGCTCGTCATCGTGACAGTGAATGCATTCAGGGATGCGTTTATACCAGTGTTCCCGACCAACAAAGGTCGATCCTTCACGGAAGAAAAGAACTTGTAGCGCTGAAAAATATACGAGCAAAAAAAGAACAATAAATGTTTGGTGAGAAGTTGCCCAACGCACGTGCGTGTGCCAGCAGAAAAGGGCAAATAGCTCAGTTCATCCAGTGAACGAAGTTTACCATCTGAGTTCAAAAATCTACTTGGATTATAGGTGCTGGGATCTACCCAGTATTTCTCATCATAATGTAGGGAATGAACGTTCACAATAACAGTGGTACCCTTGGGTATGACGTAATCTTGCAGGGTTGTGTCGCATGTGGTTTCGTGTGGGATTCCGGTTGCTGTGAGATCACTGTGACGTAGAACCTCACGTATGGCTGCATCCAAAAACTGAAGCGACTCCTTGTGGTGTAATGTCGGTAAAGCCGCATGTCCCACGTGTTCATCGATCTCTCGGTGAATTTTACTTTGAATGTCTGAGTAGTTTACAATGTAAGCCAGTAGCCAACTGAGCGGTTGACTTAAAGCCTCTGACCCGGCGAACAAGAGGTCATACAACACCATTATCATGCTGTCATGTGTAAACGCTTGTTTCAGAGCCTCTGCTTTATGTTCGCTCCCTTCCATTTCTTGCACAAACGCATCGACGATTGCACTCGAGGCGCCCTTCCCATTTCTGTACTCATCCAAGCTGTCTTCCAGCTTCTTCCTCAGCAATGGATCCCTCTCGTTGCGCAGGGCATTGGCGTCTCGTTTGTATTTAGATGGCAGAAAGCGCACTCCGGGGATGTAGTTGAAGGCATGGATCCATGAGAGAAGTGAACGATAACGGCTGTTGATTTCTATGAGCTGTCGTAACTCCGGGTGATCCCACGGGTACCGATGTCCAAATAGCAGTGACATAATTGTGTTGGTTGCAACCTTCTCTATGACTTCCCTGCAAATATACAAACAACAATAATCTAACACGTTGTTTTTAAAATTTCGTTGTCGTAGATTATTGTTGCTATTACTATCTTCAGTGTACGCATACTCGACATTCATTGCTTGAAATACAATTTGTTTTATATTGTCATTGCGTGATATATTATGTTTAGCAGTCCACTTACTTATCCTGCCAGTCAGTGACTGCACATCAGCTCAGTTTACAAACTCTACCTTGGTCTCCAAATATAACAATGAGTCGTTGCAAACGGCTAATTCTTGGGCTCCGTGTGTAAATTATGGGAACTAAATTAAGGAGCAAGCACATTTGCATGCCTCAAATTACTTCTAATCCAGCAGTGTTGACAAGCGGTTGTTGACAAGATGTCATTTCATGTCCAAAGGTGTTGTGACCCAAAGTCAGTGCTCAGCAGGTGTTATACAAAATTTGGGTGTACTTTTGAGCTTGAAAATTGTTGACTTTGCTGGAAAAACTTTACAGTACTCCGGCGCTCCCACAATTTAGAAGCAGTGCATACAGCATAAACAATGGAACAGGTAGATATAACACTAGGATGAGGTGCAAGCCATAATGACTGCTTTTTGCACAGGTTAGAGGGGCACAAACTTGTTAATAGTTTGTTGCGCACTACAGCTCAATATTTTGATAGCTGACAACTTCAATTGTTTGGTGTCTGGCTACTATGGTAGCACTAAAATTGTCAAATTGATCTCGGCCAAGAGCAGAGGCGGGCAGTTGTTAATATGAAGGCTTCTGGAATGAAAAATACAAGCCTTTTTTTCACCGCTTTTGACCGGCTTGTTGATAGTAATATGCAGGTATTTTCATATGATATTTTTACTTAGTTTAGGATTCTACCACGGTAGGTCGCTCATGTTATTGCCAGTGTGGCTTCACGGTACTGTTGTGTGCCAGGAGTAGGTGTTCGGCATCATTTATGATTTAATTTCAACACTGTTCACTGCTGCTTAACCCAGGGTTGTATATGTTTCGCTCAGCTAATGGTGCTTTTTAGGTGGGCAATTTAGTGCAATTGGTAATTTCTGTATGTGCTATGTTCACACTGTATTCAATCGTGCAATAAAATATTCTTGTTCATATTCAATGGCAAGACAATCAATTATTCTCATAACTGGAGAGAGATTCATATTAAATGCTGCCCTGCTCTGCAAACTTTCCTATCCCGTAGCGTATAACTGACAGGACGGAGGGCAGATCCATGTATTGAGCATAGCTAAATGTGTTTCTCTTGCAAAAGTACAACATGGAGGGAATGAGCTTAATATATTTGGAAAGGTACATCTGTGTTGCAAAGAAATTGTTATTTTTGGATGCTTAATTTTCTAATCCTACTAGCATACCCTCATCATTGTCAAAGCATGTCTTTGTTGCTTAACAACAAAGAAGGGTAGAGCCGGGCTGCTGTTAAGATGAATGCTTCTTAGGGATGGTTCAACATTTTCATCATTTTTGAATTAGTACTTACAGTACGTAAGGGGGGAGGGGGTTAAATGGGTCTGTACAATTTCACAGGATATGGAAAATGATGGTCAATTTTTGGCCTGTTTTGTGCAATTTGCTATGATTTGGGGGATGAAATCATCATTTTTTAAAGTACTAATTTGGGGGGAGGGAGGGGGGTCATGAAATTTAGTACCCTAAGTACTAATTCAAAAATTATGATAATGTTGAACTATCTCTTATTGATTTACTACAATAATACCACGTCTCTTAATTTGAGAATAGGTTGCACATTTGACGACATACTCATTAATCTAATTCATTGATTCACTCGATAAAGTAAGAAAAATATAACACCAAACATCAAAACCATTTTAAACGAAAAATTACATTAAGTACCAGCGAAACATAAATGTTGAATTAAGTAAACATCAGTCTTCTCTTTAAATAATAATAATAACACTTTTAATAATTCACTCTCCTCACTGATTTAAAAACCTTCGGGTGTCTGTTTCAAAACCAGTAAAGTAACGGCGAGAATAATGTATTGGTAAATGAAGTGGGAATGGTGAGGATGACATGTTAGCAAAATTTAAGTCGAAAAGGCAAGATTTGATAGTGAGGATCAAGTACTAGTCAAATCAAAGCACAAATAATGAGGATGGTGTAGAATAATAATAATTTTAACTGATTCAAAATTGCACCATTTTCAGTGGAGGCACACATTGCAAGGGCACGACACAATTAACATGATTATAATGGCAATGTATCAGCAGTGAAAAGGGCGAGGGTGACGTCTCAGTTAAGATGGAACCTGTGATCTGTTCCCAGACACCCAATTTCCTCAAAATTTAATAGTTTGATGCATCTTTATATTAAGTTCTAGGGCAGTACTCACAATGTATTTTTAATGACTGTCGTATCTTCGTCATTATGGAACACGTTTTTGTGAAACTCCTCAAGTTCTAAAGCCACAATGGAAGGCAGGTCATCAAGTCTCTTGCGGATTGCACCAAGCGCCACCTTGCGGTACAGTTTCAAACGTGTCCCGAAGTCTTCAAACACCAGACTACTACCATTGCCGTTGAGCAGTTGTACTAAGAAAAATAAATTAGAAATCAATGAAAAACAGCGTTTGAAAGTAAAAAAAAATTGTCTTCGTTCAAAATAACTTGTGTGAAGACAGAGATAATACTCTTCCCAGCAAGCCAGTGTAATTTGAAGTTTCTTGCATTGACATTTCAAAATTACATCAGTTACACAGAAATAAGGGAAGACATAAAGAGTCTTGAAGTATTTATCTTTCCACTTTCGAGGTTTGATACCAGGCTTTTACAACATGCTTTCACTTGATGAATAAGGAGAAGTGATCATTTTACTATTGAGAAAACGAAACTGCAAGTTACATGAAACATATAAAAAACCAAAAATGGGACGTGTGACGGGCAATATTTCAGAAAGATGGAAAAAAGAGTCAGGTAAAAAATTGATGCTATTTTTTAATTTTGTGCTTCAAAAACAAGAAATTATTTCGTACATCGACGAAGTTTTTTGAAAACATAAAACTGTTTTTTAAACGAGATATTTTTGGGGGTGATGCATGAAATCAAGGGCATGCCAAGAACAGCTGAAGTTTTAATAACTTGCTGTGAAAACTCAGTCAATGGCAACAATAAATGCATTATAATTATGACCGCCAGTCGCTGTCCAACAGCGTAAGAGGGAAAACGACAAAACGGTCAACCGCTTACCACTATGGAATCTTGGTCTCCCAGCGAATTCTCTGTTCTTCTTCACTAATGCCTCTCTTGCCAGTTCGATGTCATTTATAACAATAGCCTCTTGCATGCCCAGTCGGATCGAGAAGACTGGACCATATAGTTTTGCCCAGTTGCGAAACGTTTGATGAGCCCTAGGGCCTATCTCAAACAAGTTACCTATTATTGGCCATCCCATAGGTCCAGGTGGAAACTTTCTGCGTCGAGTCGAGAAAAAATACGCCACCACCAAGCAGGCAAGAGAGATTACAATATATTCAGTCACCATCATTGAGTGCATGCGCGTGGAATGATGTGAAATTTAGAACCGATAAATATGTAATATGTTACAAACGTACCCGGATATTCAGGCAGCGATTCCCAGACTGGGAACTGCCTGAGCTGTCGGAACCTAGTCTGCGGCCTGGTATTTTTTTTTTTATATGTGACTAATTTGTTTGAACTGCCTGTAAAGTGTCACTCATGCCCTAATGCTGGTTGCTATGTAACCCCTGCAGCAACGCGTATTTCTTTATGCTCGTTGACTGACCGAGGGCCGGTCCCATCTATTGCCTGGAACTATACTCATACGTCATGAATAGATACAGTTATGATTTCTGTCACTTTGCGATTCGCAATAGGCGCAAAGATATGTTTCCGTTCAGGTACACACTGTTAAACGATTATAGGTACATATATTTGGGATCCGAGAGGTAGTTTGAAGACTTTCATCTAACGTATTTAGCCGCAGACCGAAGTGATTAATTGTTGTATATGTCCAATGTCAAATGACCTTAAGAAAAAGAGACACATGTTTATAGATTAAGCGTGAATATATATTTCATCTTTGTTTGCGATAAGCATTGGGACCACGGCACCCAGTTTCATAACGGAAATCCGTGCCAATGTCGTCACTGGTGGCCAGTGCTTGACAGTCACATCTACAATTGTTGTTGATCAATCCTGCCGGAGTTTAATACGGATGTCAGAGCCCAAAGCAAGAAGACCGCGTCAATGAATTTGAGTTTTCTGAGAAACAGAGCAGAGTTTTGATAAACATGCTGTGATTTCCTTTGACAAAAGATAGTTAAAATTCAGTTGCCACAGTGTGACGTAGTGGGCATTTTCAAAGCAAAAGAAAAGAAAAAGGATAAAATAAAAAAAATAATAATATAAAATAAAAAACAAAATAGAAAATAATGAATATATATATATATGGCATTTGAAAGTAAGTAACCTGTATTCGTTAGTTTCATTGCATTCGCCAGTAATTAAAAGAATGGTTTTAAGATGTCATGAGAGGTAAAAGATATTGAGTTCGCCTTTTTGGCACACTTTACTTCCTGATCTGCCCGTGCGGAGAAGAAAAAAGTGACGAAAACATTGATGTTGCAGCCCATTGCCGATTTGCGTGGCAAACCGGATGCATGTCCACACGTCGTTAGCGTAATGTTACTCTAAGCCCATTGGTTAAGAGTTTGGTCACGTACACACGCCTTGATGGCTGTCTGCTGATCGTGCCTATCAACTTGACTGACAGCGGCGACTAGTGGGTAAACGCTGGTGTGGTCTAACGCCAGCCTCAAAACGGCATATAAAATCTCAACACAAGCTTCTGTTCAGTGCAGAAAAGATTCGATTCTCCGCGCTATCATTCCAATCCAGCCTGGTAACCCTGTACAAGATGTCTCTGGACAGCCTCTGGCATTCATACAAGGGAAGATACAACGCCGCTCTTCGTTCTTTTATTCAGAGTATCTGCAGCGTTGATAATGAAGACCGAACAGAAGTCTCGATGAAGAAAGCCACCGAGAGATTACATCAAGCCATCGAGTATAACGCCGTTCACGGCAAACGCTATTTCGGGCTGTTTGTTTTGAAGGCCATGTTAGAGTTGGTCGGAGAGGAAGGCATGACGGAACAGATGATTCATCAAGCCCTGACAATGGGTTGCTGTGTCCACCTGTTTTATGCTGCCATTCTCATCGCTGATGACATCATTGACAAGTCAGAACTCCGCTACAGCAAGCCCTGTTGGTACCAAGTCGTCGGAACAAGCGCCGTGAATGACGCCTTTCTTCTTCAGGAGTCGCTTTACCGGGGCATGAAACTGCACTTTGGCAGCGAACCATTCTACCAGAACGTTTACGAACTTTTTCACGACGCAAGTTTCAAGACATACATGGGTCAAGTACTGGACATCCAATGCACAGAGGGCACAGCGGACGATCTGGACACTTTCACCCGGGAGAAGTTCCACTTAGTAGCCAAGTACAAGACCGGGCTTCCCATGTACTACTTCCCCGTGGCTGTTGCCTTCTACATGCTTGGTATGGACGATCCAGCTCTGCACCGAGCCGCTGAAGATGTTCTTATCCAAGTGGGCACCCTGGACCAGGTATGCATTGTAATATTTCCACATATCTTTCAGGGGACGTTGTGGTTTCATTCATATTGATATTAATTTTGCTGTTACGACTATATTAGTTCAAGTACTGATTTGTGGCCAAGTTAAGTCGTCGTTTTAAATATACTGACTACAATTTTCAAGCTAACAGAGAGAGAGGGACAGAGAAAATGAACACAAGAAAGGGTGAAAGATAGAGGAGAGGAGCAACAGAGGGAAAGGTAGGAAAAAGAGAAAGAAGGAAAAGAAATAAAGAGAGAAAGAAAAAATGAGTTTTATTAGTGAAATGTGTATGGGTAATCTGGTTGATTTAAGGTACTGAAACAAATGGACACGTAGTATTGCATGGAGCAACTTTACCTTCAAAGCAGCCAACCAGAGGTCTGAAGTTTTCTAATGATGTTTGCATTTCCTGCAGTCAGACTAGTTGCGGAGTGCACTGTCCCTGTAAAACTGTATATTTGTTATTTAAGAATGGGTTCATCATTTTCACAAGCATGCAGATAGCACGCCAGCGGATGGGACTGGGGTGGGGGAGAGGGTCAGTGATGGTGCACTCTTTTCATAAAACATTGTAATTGCCACTGGGTATTAACAAGCAGACTAGAAATACTTTCATTATTGATCATGCTAATACGTATATATTTCAAATAAAAACTAAAAGTGGAAAAGGCTTTTCATGAATTCCATTCCTCTACATTGTCATTTGAACTGTGAAGTCATCATGTTGAAATTTCAAAAAATTTCTTTTCGGTGGGAGGAAGGGGACAATGACAGAATACTCTGTATACTTTTTTGAAAATAATGAAAATGTTCAGCGAACTGTTAAAAAGTGAAAAGAGTCACTTTGCCGCATTGTCTCTCTATCGGATGATGTGAGTTGAGGTATTCTGTGGAAAGCTTCCTGACATTTATGTTTTGTACACATATTTTCCCCCGGAAACTTTGAGAACAGGCAATGCCAAATTTAAACCTTTTCAAGAAATATTTTCGTGTTTTTGTATATTGATAAGTGTTAATGTATCGATCTGTCGATCAATCGATCAAGCCATCAATCGGTTGATCGGTCAGCACTTTTACTTGTATCCCAATGTTAGAAAGGAAGGCTTTCGTCGAAGCAGCTCCAAGGAATGTAAATTGACACACTGCGCTGTACATGTTTTACTTGTCTAGGGCAGGAAGAAGACTTCTCCGACTGAGCAAGTTGTCCGAATAAAATATTCTGTGCCAACGAACCACTTCTTCGTATTAAAACTTGTTCTTTTTGTTGACACACAGGCAATAGATGATTATGAGGACTGTTACGGTAATGCGGAGGCCACCGGTAAGATTGGCAACGATATTCAAGAGAAAAAGTGCACGTGGCTTTTGGTGGAAGCCTTGGAGAAAGTATCATGTGACCAAAGATGCGTAATGGAGATGATGTTCAACAGTTCAGACGACATGACAAAGGAAGTCAAGGCCGTTTACGACGAATTGAACCTCAAAGACAGCTTTTTCGCCTACGAGAGATCGCTTTATAACAATATTGTGCGAAGCATTGAAAACTTGCCAAGCGCCATGCCTCGAAAAATATTTTTCACATTTTTGAAAGAGGCACGCGGATTGTCTCCGCATATTTAATTGACAGTTTTTATTATAAATTCTAATAAGTTCCACGTTATACCAAGAGGCGTTTCTTGGTTAAACACCACACACGCTATGTGCTGAGACGAAGATGTATATGCCTTGTATTGTAATATTTAAGACGTTTGTTTTTCTGTGTATATTTGCTGTAAAAAACAGGAACGCTTTTTGTTCTTTACTTCTCGAAATGAATGTAAACTTTTTTGTTTTTTATTTACTGCACAGGGTATAATATTGCTCAGTGCCCTGCCATTTTAAGTTATTACCCAACATAATGTTTATTTGAACGTCTGTTACGTGTGGGAAAGTTATGAGACTGAGCATATGAACATCAAGATTACACTTATTACCTTATATATTGTCAATTTGAATTTATACGATGCTATGCCGTTGTCTATCATAACATTTATAGCTATCAAATATTGTGTATAATGCATACGACACTTATAACCTTATACATTGTCAATTTGAATGTATACAAATTACATGCAATGCCATTGTCTTTCATAAAATTGTGTACAATTATCAACTATTGTGTATAACACATGTTACACTTATGACACTTTTATATTACTAATTTGAGTCTATGCACATTAAATGCGATGCCCTTGTCTTCATAGCATGGTTCCCGACCGGTCCGTCATATTTTGTCCGAATAAAGAGGTTATTGCCTTAAACTTTAAAAAAAGGGGGAAAGGCACACAGTCGCCGAAGGCAACGACTTTTTCTGCGCGAAAGTACGGACCAGTGAGTCGCCTAAGGCGACGAACCGTATTTTCGCGCAGAATAAGTCATCGCTTTTGGCGACTGTGTGCCTTTTCCCCCTTTTTTTTAAAAAAAAATATTGCAATAACCTCTTTATTGGGGCAAAATATTACGAACCGGTTCGGAACCAGATTATTGTCCATAATGCATATTTAATGTACTAAGTTTAGCTTGATATTATTTATAAAATAGCAGACTAGCCTATATCACATCAGGGAGGGAGTTGCCATTGTTTCTCAATATTCATTTCGAAATAATCAAAATAAAGTTACTTCCAAAACTTAACACGTGTAACTGCTACGGGTCCGTCTAGTGCAGTCATACAGAACTTCTTTTCAAGCGTGTTGTGCTTTTTCCAAGGGACCCGTTTTTTACGCTTAGAATTATATGTTGCTAGTGCATACTACAACCACCGTTTTAATATATCTTACCATTGTCTTTCGTACTTTATATATATATATATATATATATATATATACATATATACATATATATATACATATATATATATATATGTGTGTGTGTGTGTGTGTGTGTGTGTGTGTGTGTGTGTAGCTTAACCATTTGGGGGAACGCTATGAAGTATTTCCTTGTGCCATGTGTCATCCTTTGGGACAAAAGAGACAGGCTACGTGAGACGAGTCAGTCATTTCTGGCAGGCAGATGTGAATAGAAGAAAGTTGCATGCTAATATATCAGTGTCTCCCTCGGGGTTCAGATTGGTTTTAGGTTACAAAGTGAGCGACAGTCAGAGAGTAATCGTATGGTGTATTCACCTTATCATCATCATCATCATCATCATCATCATCATCATCATCATCATCATCATCATCATCATCATCATCATCATCATCATCATCATCATCATCATCATCATCATCATCCGATAAATGTCACACACACACGCACACACGCATGCATACATATTTAGGAAATGAAAAATTAAAGTTTCATTTCACAAAGTTTCAAAGCAGATAGCAATGATAATGATGATGATAATAATAATATTGCATAGAGATATGATTTCAATATTGTAATAGTTTTTCGAGTTTTTATTTTTAGTAAACACAAACCACAGAGCATATAGTTGCTTATTCAGAAACAAAGTTATCATAAACGAGGTGAGGAGGTCGGAATAAGAAAGTGGTCATAAGGAGGGGAGAAAGTCTGAATAACAAAAAATTCATATCTGGATATAATTTTAGCTGACTTTTCATTGCCTCTCAATGTCCCGTTATTGTGGTGGTGTTACTGTGTGTCTAGTTCTGTGCCGTATGTTAACTTTTCCCGCAAGAGGGATTTGAATAGGGCTTTGCCCTTTTTCCCAATAGCTATTGAGATATGTGTGCTGTATACGGTGTACTTGATCAATAAATATGTTTGAACCGAAATTTCATGAATAGGGTGTTGTTTAACCCTTTCGTTGCTGACCATAACGCGCAAAATGAATTAAAATGAAGAGTTCCTTGGTTTGTACAGGTGGTCTAGCTGCAACTGTTTATTTTACTATCACTGGGACTGAATATAATGCCCCAGCTTGTTTCCACTTCAGTTAAACATTGGCGGATGGTTTAACTGGGAAAAGCTGTCCAGCTAGAAAGGGTACATTTTGGTTCAGGGGTAAGTCAAATTGTTCTTATCTGAACCTGTACTATGAAAATTTGGTAATTATGGTTTGTTTGACAGGTATTCTTCTTTGATATGAAGCTCTGCATTTACAAGCAAAACTTCACATATTTAGCTAATTCATCAATTGCCACGTTCATATTTATTCATTATTATGTGGGTTGTCTTTGCTGAATATTTAGCTTAGGCAAGGAGCCGCTACTGAGAGAGACATGTACGGGTAAAATGCTCCGAAACATTTTGAGTAGTTACCCGCTGAAGACCCTTTAATTTATTTGGGCTGATACAGCCTATGTCAAAATTTTACAGAGGAACGTGTGCAATATAGACAATAGTAATTCCATATATATATACAGGTTAGACAGGGACAGGTTAGCTTATGGAGAGTAAAGAGTTCGAACTGCGGAATAGGATATTGACTACTAGGAAGTGGTTCTGGGCAAAAAGACACAAATACAATTACAATGACTACGTAAGTATTTTTCAATCCCTAAACATAAAATGTTTTATCATTTCCTTCCAAAACATTATGTGGTGATACTAACATATTATAAATTCACTCAATTCCGTTGTATTTTTTAATTTTGCTTATTTCGTTTTTGTACAAAACCGTGAAAATAAGCATACAACTTAATGCGATTTTAGTATAGTTTACTAGAATCTATGTTCTTAAATTGTGAAATCAGCACTTAAGTTAAATACCGGACATAATAATAATAATAATAATAATAATAATAATAATAATAATAATAATAATAATAATAATAATAATAATAATAATAATATGATAATGATAATAATGATAATAATAATGATGATGATGATGATGATGATGATGATAATAATAATAAATAAATAAATAAATAAATAAATAAATAAATAAATAAATAAAATAAATAAAATAAAAAGCCGTGAGATTTTTTACGTGTAAAAGTAAGTATATTTCCAACCATTAATTTTATATGTCCTTTGTCAAGAGCTTTATTTGGGACTTTGTGGCGCTTACCATTGTGCCTCCAAGATATACAATAGAGTCCTTTCTCATAAAAAAAATGCCACGACACCTGCTCATGGCTTCTAGATCCCACGAAAGTTCATTTGGACTCAAACCAAAGGAAAAGGGATCTCATAATGTCACGCGTGGTCTCGTGCGAATAAGACAGTGACAGTCGGCGCGCGCCTGTGTGGGTGAGTGTTCGTGTGTGTGTGTGTGTGTGTGTGTGTGTGTGTGTGTGTGTGTATGTGCGCGTGATAAAAAAATGTGATGTTTTTGTACTCCCGATCAAGTTTGAATTTGCCGCCAGTTGTTTGAGTGGGACCAACAGACTATCGCCTTCCAAGAAAGTCTGCTGAGAAGGCAAAGTTACAAACAAATCAAAGTAATTTATAGCAGGGAAGAGGAAAATACAACCCGACAGATATACCAAGAGTTGCACAAAACAAAAAGTATAGCTTTGTCTTCCTTTCAAATGTATGCCGCGGTTTTCTAAAGCATTAAATACGAAAGCCGCAAGTTTACACATCAAATTCACATCGTCAAGTGAATTTACTGTGCTCAGGATTTAATCAGAGTGCCCATACCTTTTTTCCCGGACTCCGGCATTGCTGAGCATAGCCCACTTGTATTTATGTATGAATGATCTTCCTCTCTGCATCGGTTTACCAAATCGTCGAGTGGTGGTCTTTGCCGTCGCTCTATTTCCATACGAAGTATACAAGCACTTGTACCACAACGAATCAATGCGCTCAACGATGTTAACATCTAACAGACCTATTGAGCGATATCTTCTGGTCTTTTTCTTTTCTTCTAAATTATCACACTATACGACCATACCTTATGACACAACATGGTGAACGACCAACATCTGATATACAATTTCTGGAACAGTTTTTGGCAGGGGCGAAGAAAATATTGCCACAATTTTCAAGTGAGCTCTTTCCGCATGGCTTCATGGGAAGTTCATGCAAACTTTGCAACCATAGCATTCATGTTTGCAGGACAAGTTATGAAAGATGTCTGCCTAAATATCAGGCTCAACAAAAGCGTATGTGTATTTTTTCCCACGAACTAAGTATTTCTTTTTTCCGAATGTAACATGGTATGGTATTTTTTTAATAAAGTGACTTGTACATACAAAATCAAAACCAACATATAATTTTCAAACATAAGATAGTACCCAGCCTTGTTGGGCTTATAAGTCACCAATAAATTGAATAAACAAATATAATAAGATACGCATGATAACCATACACCAGAATACACGAAATTACGACGTTTACTCCCAGATTGAAACAAAAACTTTGAAACCACTTTCAAATCTACATAACTTAGTAAATAAACAAATTTGCCATCGACATTCATATCAATAAATGCACCATTAATGCTTGTTACGCTTGCAAATAGATTTAGTCTTAAATTCAGATAAAAAGGACATAAGCAAAGAAAATGAATTTTATCTTCCACTCCTTGGATATCACAAAAAATAAATAATTGTCTTTCAACAGGAACACTAATAAAATACATTTTAACGAAGGAACGCTATTAAAGCGACCAGTTTCCATTCTGAGAGGTAAAATTCCCAACCTGAAATGAGCAAATATTAAACGTTCGTGTTTTGGTAAAAAAGAAGTAACATATGATTCTGTTTCAAACGTGGTCTTAAACTTGGCATATTGCCTTAGCTTGGGTTTGGAACCAACACTTACAATCCAATATGAAAGTTTTTAGCATGTATTTTATCACGCACTGTTGCAAGGTCACAAACAATTTTACCTTTAAAAATAAGTCCGAAATCTAAGTAAGTAAAGGAAGTCTTCATATCATTCGCACACTCCGCCCCCTGATTTAAATCCCATGTGAAAACTTGTTCTAAGAGTCAAGAGTCACCAAGAGAAATTAAATGTATTCCGGTCCGGGGTCTTACCAATATTAAGATAATGTCTGCTACGATCTAACAGCAATCCAATATGTCCCTGCACACACACACACACACACACGCACACACACACACACACACACACACACACACACACACATATATATATATATATATATATATATATATATATATATATATATATATATATATATATATATATATTAGAAATGAAATTTTATTTCACAAAGTTTCAAAGCCTATAATAATGATGATGATGATAATGCAAAGAGATATGATTTCAATATTGTAATAGTTTTTCGAGTTTTGATTTTTAAGTAAACACAAACCACAGACCATAAGGTAGTTTCTTGTTCAGAAACAAAGATATCAAAAATGGAGGAAAGGACGTCGGAATAAGAAATTGGTCATGAGTGGGTGTAAGGAGGGGAGAAAGCCTGAATAACAAAAAAAAATCACATTTGGATAAAAGTTTGCTTGACTTTTCATTGCCTCCTCATGTCCTGTTATTGTGGTTGTCATGTCAATGTGTGTCTAGTTCCGTTCCGCATGTTTTCCCCCACGAGGGACCTGAATAGGACTTTGCCCTCTTTCCCAATAGCTATTGAGATATATGTGCTGTATATGGTGTACTTGATCAATAAATATGTTTGAACCGAAATTTCATGAATAGGGTAAGTTTCATGAGGCCCGAACAATGAAGTCATTATAAGTGGGAATGATGTTATGAGGTCTGAAAGCAAAGTTGTTACGAACAGAGGGGGGCAATACCCGCTTAAGCTCTACCTGCAGCATTGAGTAATGGATCTACTCCCTCTTAAAAGTCAAAATGTGAATCAAAATAAAAACCCAAATATTTATACTTTTCTATTTTTTGCAGTACACCATCATGCAAAAATGAAACTTCTGGTTGTGACCATTTTGGCTTTTTCATGAGGTGGACAACATTTGGTTTAGATATATTAACCTTCATGCGCGACCTGCAGCGCCATTTGTATGGAGAGTTGAGCATAGTTTGCAGGTTATCTTCTCACCCTTCTATGCAGGTCAGATTGTCTGCATATAATAATAATGATTATGATTATGATAATGATAATGTTAATGATAATGACAATGATTATGATAATGATAATTTTATGATAATGACAATGACAAAGATGATGATATGATGATGATGATGATGATGATAATAATAATAATGAAATATCAAGATTGTCAAACTTCACACCACACTGCATTTTTTATATCATTGGCTAAATCATTAATGAATAAACCAAATAAAGTGGGAGATAAAGAGCGCTCCTGTCTTACTCAAGTAACCGTGTCAAGCCACTTTCTTAAACTATTATTTAATGTGATTGCAGCAACAGTATCTGTATATAAAGATTTCACAACTCTACAAAATTTACCGTCTATGTTATGCAAAATTAATTTACAAAACAATAAATCCCTATCGATTCAATCGAATGCTGTTTAGCTCTGCTGACCAATCACTCATCACTCATGTCCGTCAATCTGTAAACTTTTGGGTTGTGAGCATGATAACTTTATTATTTCTTTTTTTATGTTAGTCCAATACAACTTTCAGGACTTACAGGATGTATGGAAATCTAGCTTCCTTTCGATATTGGTGGTGCCACCTACAATATTGTGTACTATAGGGGTAAAAATGTGAAAATATTATGAACATTCTAGCATCTTTAATTTTGGGTGGATCTAAAACAAATTGGGTGGGATTGTGGGAGGGTTCAAAGTCTTAGTTAGCAATGATATTAGTGGCGCCACCTGTAATTTGACAAATATTTTGAGCCAAAATGTGTTTTAAGATATAAAATTCCATGTTTGGAGTAATAAGATTAGACTTGCCAAATTTTAAGACTTATAGACCATGTCCAATGCTACAATGTTATGTAATATCAGTGACCTTGACCTAATTTTTGTGAGGTTACTATGCCTGTAAAGTTGAAAAAGCTGATTTTGTAAGGATGAAGTGTAGCTTGGATATCAATGGCAAAGTTAATTGAGCCTCTAGATGAAAATTTCACTTTTTTTCATTGTACATAAAACTATACTGGGTAACCTACTTTTTGGTCACCATGACCCAGTTATTGTGGAGTTTGGCACTTGTCCAAATTTATTGTTTTTATTCAATAACTCGAAAAGTTATTACCCGATTTGAACAAACAGACCATGTATGGAAAGCTGGATGTGGGGCTCATATTTTGAACAATTTTTAATCGGAGTTGAAGGTCAAGGTCAGCTGGCCAGTTCAAATATAGGTGTTACCTCGTGAATGCTGTGCATCCCACAATTTTTTTAGTTAGGCCCATTTAACGTTTAGAGGGTATTAAGTGTATGAACATCTTCGTCGACATCACTATTGGGGGTGTTACCTATAGTATTATGTAATATACGGGTCAAAATGTGAAATGTAACCGCAATACCGTCCACAGTTTTCATGTCAGCCCAATATAACTTTCAGGACTTATAGGGTGCATGGAAATCTAGGTCCATTTCGATATTGGTAGAGCAACCTACATGAATTCACAAGACCTTGGCCGACAGTAATTTCGAAGGACAATGCACAGTGGTCAGAAAACCACATGAGATCACGCACTTGCATATATGACATCAATGTAAATAAGATTTCATTGCATGTGGGATTAACAGCATTTTGACTAGACAATATCGGGTGACCTGCCAGATTGCCAAGTTTCCATCTATTAAATATACGCTGTTTGTCGAGATACATAGATTTAATAGATCACTGCCGTTTTCATCTACTGTTCTCTTATCAAGGTTTTGTCTTGTTTCAATATCTTGATCTTCGACATGGTGTATGGACAGTATCAGCTTTATATCTTTATCTGTATTGAAAAAATATTTATGGTGTTTTATCCAAACTATACCTGGAGGTGTTATTTCTAGATATTGAACCCCATTTGAAATATTTCTCTTGATATATACACATTTACCACCTGAATACTTTGTCGTCTTTTTGTGTTTTTTTCGCTTGCTTTTGTATGTAATAAACCATTTTATCTCAGTATTTGTATCAGGGGATGCATGCGTTTCTACCAAACCACACATATCAAACCTCTGAACTTGGCAAATGAAGTCAAGATCTTCAAATTTAAATACAATTTGTATACAGACTTTATGTTTGTTACCATGTATATTCCATGCTACTCCTTTTGGATTATCCATTTCACAAAAACTGTTCGTTTGATTTATTTACATATATCCGGAAAAAAACGATGCAGTGCGTCACAGTCACTTTCTTTGATTTCTGTTGTCCCACCGTAGTCTGTATCTATATCTTTTCTTTGGTTTCAGTTCTGGACATATAGTGAACTTTGTATGGACGGCAAGTAAACGGGCCTTTTCTTGGTTTACATGGGCACCATCCTCGGAAAGATCATCTTGTATTCTCCCATCTCCCGTGGTGAAACTTTTACAGTGGTAGCAAGTAATAGTATGCTCTTTTCCTTCCATCTGAAGGTAAATAAGGAAATCTGCGGCTCTAACTTTCAGATTCAGCTTTTTGCTGTCCGCGTTACCTCGTGCGGACAGCAAAAACCTTAATCTGAAAGTTAGAGCCGCAAATTCCCTTATTTACCTTCAAATGTAACTTTCAAATTCAGGTTTTTGCTGTCCGCACGAGGTGATGCCGTTGATAAGACCACATGATTGGATATGTGTAATGTCTGAACCATGTCATTAAGATTCTGTATACCATCCGTTATTTGTTCGGTTGCGCACGTTAAACTTCGTGTGACACAATATGGATTACACATGTATCAAATTTTTGGTCCCACATTTTGAAGTAGTCCTCTGCTTCTTCAATCGTACACACTATTTGTTTTGTGACTTTACTTTCAGGCAGATACTCGTCAGTACGGACATATTTAAGCTGACTATTATAACTTCCTCATCCGCTTTTGCCATTCTTTCATTTAGTGTGCCAATTGCATTGTTCTGTTTCTCTATAATATTTAGTTGTTTATCTATATCCTCATAAGGGAAAGTACGAGTTGTCTCACTCAAGGTAATGTCTTTTTGAAATTCATCCTTCATGCCAATAATTTGTTTTGCATGTTTCTCTCTTATATTCTCTATTTCCATCTTCATTTCACCAATTTGCGTCGTTAGTTTAACATTTTCTATCTTCCTATCACTGTCGGATTTCTGAAAAGTGACATTATCCAGTTCATTTTGTGCAGCCCTGTAGCTTTTTCACTTTGTTTCAAGTTTTCTTTTACTTTGTGTATTTCTTGTTTGATAGTGTGGTTTCCTTTTTCAGTTGGGTTATCTCTTATTCTTTCTCTACAATCTGTGTTGCCATGGTCTCTATTTTCGTGCTTATATTTTCATTATGATAAGTTTGAAATCAGTCAACCAACTGTGTCTCTAGAGCCTATATCACTGTGGTCAGTTCTTGATGTCCATTAATCATATCACGCAAGTCAGCGCCTGTATCTTTTTCGTGTAGGTGATTTGCATTCTTTCATTAAATGATCTCTTGTCTCTGATTCAATGACTCAGGCACATCTCACCATTTAGCAGAAGTATCTTTTTTATTTTCTTTGATACATGCATTATTGTTCCATGCTGTGCACGTTGTAGCATGTCAGTCACAAAGTTTCTCCCGTGAATGTATTTTTTTTTCTGTACACCAAACTTCTCGTCTGGCGACACCATTGGCATGTATCTGTGTTGAAGTTAGCCCTTTCAGTTGCAGGTACTTGATGATTGCCGTTTAGCCATTTTTGTCCATTTCTGTTGATTTCCATGGGTAGGTTCACAAAATGGTCTGGATCAAAGACACTAATCACATAACAGTTGCAGTTCTGATGTCTATGATTCATTAAATGATTGTACTTGTTTGTGCCAAAGGTTTGTTTCAATCCGATTGAGATATCCCACTCAGGTTTACAAATTTTCAGCCACCCCTTGTGATATATTTGTGTAAGTGAAGGTTCCATGCTGGAGCCTCATATTCAAGCACTGGATGTTTTATATAATTTACTGATTTTATTTTGTGTAAGGTTTGTGAAGCATCCTTGATGAGCCCAATTCATTGGTTAGCCTTTTTTATGATGGAAATAATATGTGTTGCAGGTTTTAAGTCATCGGAACTGAGTACACGTAGATCTTTTTGGCTATGGGTTTGTTTCAGGATACAGCCATGAAAAGTGTTAAGACAGTCTATTGATTTGTGGATCTTCAGGACAAAGCATTTCGTGGGCTTAAACCATAGGAGCCATTTCATTGACACCCTTGCTAGTGAGTTCAGGTAGTCCTGAAGGTCCACACAGTCTTGTCGAGTTTTGATTTTGTTGTAAAGTTTTGTGTCATCAGTGAAGAGTTTGGCTGTTGTTTTGGCTTCTTCAGGTATATCATTTATATACAGAAAAAACAGTACAGGTCCTAAAATAGAGCCTTGAGGTAATCCGCCGACGACTTTCTGCCAGTTTGACAATCTGTTTCTTAGTCTGACTCACTTGTTTCTGATAGAAAGTCTCGATCCATTGTAGAACTTTGCTATGCACCCCTGCTTCTTTAATCATGAGTAGGAGTATCTTAATGACAACCGTATTGAAAGTTAAGTAGATGGTGCCTGTTTCATGCTTCAGTTTGTAATCCTCAGTCCAGCCATTTAGGCACTCTAGAAGTTGTGTCATGCAGGACGATTCTTTCAAAAGACACGTTGGTTGGAGCTGAAGGTGTTATTAGCTGCAGTCATTTTGGTAAAACGATTCTTTCAAAGTTTAATACTCTGAGTGGTCAGAGACACAGTACGGTAGTTGTTGGGTAGTGTACGGTTGCCTTGCTTATGGAGTGGAGTGGGGAAACATGCATCTATCCAGTCTTGGGGAATGTGTCCAGACTGCATTGACCTATTGGAAAATCTTAGCGAGAGGGAAGTCAAAATTTGGGCAGTTTTTTGGAATGTGGACGCTAATAGCATCAGGATCCTTTCTTTTATTCAACTGTAATCTCTGCAGTTCAAGTTTAACTACTGAAGAAGAAATTCAGATGTTCCTCAGTGTATACCTACATTGGGAGTTCCTGTCAGAGACAAAATAATTGGTGGTTCTTCAGAAAAAGCCAATATAGAGTAGTTGTTTTATATTTTGGCTTTTTTGGTAGTCATCGGTAGTCAACATACCCTTTTGTGATTGGGATTCGATAGTAAAGCTGGTTCTTGTGAAATGCCGTGAGTAATTGCAAAACGGCTTGGGGTTATAGTTAAGACATTTTACTAATTTTTTCTTCCTAATGGGCTTTGGCATTGTCAGTGGTGTTCGGGAAGTCTTTAAGTTCTATGTCATATAAAATTTTGTCTGCAGTTATCATGGACTTCATTTTCTTTACCCATTGCTTCCCCTTTCTTCTTTACGCACTACCTATAGACTTGTATGTCGTAGGAAGGACTGTTTTTCTTTCTCCAGGGAGGACCAGTTTGAAAGGGATGTACTTTTATACTAGGTTGTTGTAGCTAGATTTTGGATGCTGATAAGCATCTTCAATGTCTTGGCTGCTGTCAATGAAATGCCAATTTGTCTCTTTCAGACTTTTGTCAAAATCGGCATAGTTACCTTTGCTATAAAGGTACACTTTTCTTGGAGCTCTATTGACCCTTCAGATGGGGCAGTTAACAAGACAATGGACCAAAAGGTTGTTGCTTGTTGAGAGGGCTTCTTCCGCAGTGCAAGTGTTTACTGCTGCTAGGTCACCTGTTTGGGCTAGATTGAGAATGTTGTTGATTCTTGTCTGTTCTGTAACCATGTGGCTTAACATGTTGTCTTGTACAATGTCAATAAATTTATTTTCAATTGGTCTGGAGGCTGTCAGGGAAGTCCAATTAATGCCCTTGAGGTTACAATCCCCAAGTGGGATTGGGTTTTCCATATCTACAGCATTGCTGGATAAACCAATCTGTTCCATCTTATGTTCCTCATCAACCTCAGGTCTATAACATCATCCAATAATCCATGTTAGCTGGGAAGAAGAGAGACGTTTACAAATATACTCACTGGATCTATATTTTTCACCACAATCAGTATCCACCTCTGTCATATTTTTGGTATGTACCTACTGAGTATCCATGGATGCTTCTATCTTTCCTGAAGCAGGACTATCCCCAGGGGTAAATTAATGAGATAAAATGTCAGCTGTGAGCCAGGTTTCAGTTATGACTATGAGATGTGGTGCTTTCTTGTGCATGAAAGTAGTCGAAATTTGGTCTTTGGGAACGAAAAGAAAAAAAATTATAATGGTAGAAACTCATTGTTACATTTAATATGAGTATATACATTCATACAATTGAGTACATTCCAGGATGATTTGTCTTCTAAGTGGTTGAGGGTGTTTGTCTCTCGTTAATCTTCCCTTCTTTGATTAAAAAAAGTCTTGTTTATGTTTGTCTCCTTTTTTACCTTAAAGACTTTCTTAGGATTGTATTGGCCAGTTTGGACATAGCGAATTTTGGTGCCAGTTTGTTAGACTGCTTTTTTGGAGTCCAACTTTTCTAACACTGCACTTAGGGGTCGGGTTTGGGTGTTACTTGGCATTGACATTGGGGATGGGACTTGAGCCTCATGTTTTCATTATCTTCAGTTTCAGTAGGTCCCCTAACATATTCATTTTGTCTTTTTTTTCGACCTAATCTATTTACGTTCTGAGTTTGAACTGCGGGGCAATCTGTGTCACTCGGTATTTGTTTCACTAGCTCTCTATCATCTTTAGTTTCTTTTTTCTCCCAACCCTTAATTACAAGGTTGTTCACTCTTTTTTATTTCTCTCCATTTTCTGTTTGTAAAAATTCTATGTTAGCATCAAGTTTGGAAATATCTTTTGCTAATTCTAGAATATCATTTTCAGCTGCAACCACATTTGAAGGCAATGTGTCAGCTGTTGTCTTCTCTGCTTTTGTACCAAGGGTCTTTTCTGCTATTTTTAATCTCATGTCCATTTGTTCACAGTATTCTTTGGCTTTGGCTTCTATGCTGGCTTCAGTTAGAACTGCTGACTTGGCTATAGGGTCGCATGTGTAAGAGAACCAATGTAATTTAATGTACTTGTGCATAATGTCATACCCTATTTCATCTATGTTTGCACATTCAAGCAACACCATTTGTCAAAAAGACTGCATTGCACGGTCTTATCATCTCCTTGTATGGCATTCTCTGGTGCACCAACAGAGGATTGACTGGTAGCCCTATCTGTATTTTCCAAGTCAGAGGAGCCTTTCTTTTATTTGTCAGGATTTATAACCTTACCTCTTGCCCTACCGCAGGGTTTTATGTGTTTCTATAGTTGTTGGGTTGGTTCATGTGGGTTGTACGTGTGACATGTTTTCTTTTCATGATATCACTTCCAAGTGGTGATAGAAATAATAAATTTACAGTGTATTTTTATGTCTAGTTATAAGGTGGTAAGAATTTTTATACAAATCTATGGTTTGCGGTTCAAAACAAACGAGTATATATATTATATATATACAACTCAATAATATGTCTGCAAACAAATCGGAAGACTGATGTATATAATCAATACATAAGGGTATCTAGGGATATTTATGATACAGACCAATAATATACGATATCTGAATAGCTAATTAGCTATTACGATAAGTGCTGTAGTATTGTAAAAAACTTCAATGGTCTTCCTGAATAATCTAATCCATTTGACTTTCGATTACGGTTTGTAAGTCCTGTTCCTGATTAGTATTTGCTCACCTTCAAGACATGGAGTTGAGCCACAGGACAGGAGCAACTGAAGTAAAATACTACAAGATGCAGGAAAGAAACGGCTGCATGCACAAAGTATGTACAGGTGTATTCAACGTGCTGTCAAAATTTGTGAAAAGAAAAAACTTATCAGCACATGCAAGGAAATGTAAGTCATGCAAATTTAGTTTTGTAGTTCAGGAGTCCATTGTTTCGTTGTAGTATAACCTAAAAATTTAGTGATCATGAGATGCTGTGGATCGTTTCATCTAGTCAAATATTTTGCATTGTGCCCTTATGATGATCGAGTTGCTGGAGAAAAAAAACTTTTGCTTGATTTTTTGGATCATTCGATAGGTTGTGGCCAGATTATAGAATCCAAATTCGATCTGCCCATTGAGGATACCTTTGTCTTCCCTAAGTATCCATTTCTGTATTATTTGGTGATCACCCTATCCCAAATCACTCTAAATCCACATTGATCGATCCACCAGGCTTCCGGTTGCTTATGTTTCAATTTGAAAATGTTTTCAGAACTAACAACAGTTCGCTTGTTGAAATGTATAGAACTGTGTCAAGATGTCAAAGGATGCAAAAATTAAATCATTGGTGTGGCGGAAAAAATACTTACCTTGGTGATCTGCAGCCGGGATCACTATTCTGATGTGTTCTGTCGGCTTTTTAAAGGTTTAGATTCAGCCCAGACATGTGATAAGATTGATCTTAAAATATATTCTATTAAAAATTCAAGTGTTTTATGGGAGTCGATCGTGAGCCAAATCTCTGATCTGGAACCGGAAGTCCTATCAATTACATTTGTTGTGGCTGGGTTCTGTTTTCACATTTGTACACATTTGCATAGACTTACTGCTACCATCATGCGTTTTTTCACTTTGCACTGATTTTTTCTTTTTTTACCCTGTTGTGTGTGTCACCTGGCTCCAAGTGTCATGGATACTGGTTAACAGATGCCATCGTGCTGACGGTTCTTGATGGAATTTATGCGAGTGTAATTATAATTTAATTAAGAAAACATTATACATATTGGGCACGAAGCATCATGACATAATTCACCACATACCAACAGAGGAAAACCACCAAAAATGCTGTTGTCAGGTAAATCACCTTTCACTAGCACCAAAAAAAAAAAAAAAAAAAAAAAAAAAACAAAAAGACCCTGCATGTCTGGACATCTGTAAGTGTCCTAGCTTCCCTTGATTACAGTATAACTCTTAAAAACCAAGCTATACCCCACCCCCACAAAAATAAATGGGTACCCTGCCTTAAGAGACCACCTTCCTTGAAAGACCACATTTTCAACATACTTTGCCAAGTACTTTTCTTGTTATTTTTTCCCTCTTATGAGAGACCAACTGTCTTGAGACACCACAAGTTGGTCACCCTAGGGGTGGTCTCACAAGAGAGGTTTCACTGTAAAAGATTTCAAACAAACTTAAAATGATAACCCAATCAAGGATGGCAGACACCTATAAATAAAAAAAAGATCTTACACTGAGTGAAAAGTGATCCCTAGCTGTGTGAGTCACTGATAAAAAAAATACAAAATTCTATCACTTACCTATAGAAGCACAATTAAATACATGTATCTGTATTCTGACGTCTAACATGTTAACTACATTTCCTAATCACAGAAGTAACAAGTAATTATTTCAGGGACTCAGCAAAAAATGTGTTCTATTTCATTTTGGCAGCAAGTGAAATATGATATTCAGTGGATTCATGTATATCTCATTTCAGTGTTAAACTAAATAAATACTTCAGTGGTTGCAGTTCATCCTTTTGCCCACACAACATTAATCTCCTCACACTTGAGACATTACCCTACTAGTATGTTGGTCAATAGATCGTATGCACGGTCGCCATTTTGAATAATTTAGCGCCATGTTGGGAAATTGCATTCTGAGATTAATTATTGTACGCTGCTAAGATCAGTCTGCGGGCTGCATTGATAATAGATATCTCGCCGTGATAAGTTGTACTCGTTGCTTAGCGAGTTTTTTTTTCCCTAATATGGTCGGACAAATGTAACATATATTTATGTCTGTGTGCCAACACAGACATACTGTTTTTCTAGGAATTGAAGTGTGTGTGTAAACACACACTTTTCTGTTTTTCTAGGAATTAGTTATTAAAGTATGTGTGTCAACACACACTGTTCTGTTTTTCTAGGAATTCTTTCTTTCTTTCTTTCTTTCTTTACAGGCAAATTTGTCCGACATTTCATTTGAAAAGTATAACACGTAGAAACTCCAAACTCGGCACAATTATACTTCTACAGATAAAGTCTGGCCTTTTTATAATGAGAGGTCATGCTTTTCAAAATTATGCAAATAAGGGCTAATTAAAGTTTTAAATCTTCAAGATCTTATATACTATACAGTCCATTCCACCTAACTTGAGCTCTGGGGGCCGTCTCATTAGTTGTGACTACAGTGCTGGTGGGCCAAACAGCCTATCATTGACCTCTTTGCGCTGCCACTCAACCCGGCTTCTATAATTAGTGGTGTTTGTCAACAGGTCCACATGGGTGCTGCTGTAGACATTTATATGGGTTTTATTTTCACCTTTGTAGCGTCAAATAATTGAATTTTTTACAACATAATCCTGCTTAAGGGGCACCACCTTACTGTGGAGCTGGCCTTGCTATGTGTCTGCCACCCCACCAAACAAACATGAGCAGTGACAGTGATTGATTGGTACCAAATGGCCAGCTTATTCCAAAGTCCTGGCAAGTGTAACCACATCAAAATGAACCCTACCCTTTCCTCCTTGGGTTTATGTGTATTTCATTACCCCCAATAGATTTCACTCATATTCCAGAGCCTTTATCAACATCATAAGATCTGTGGGACATTTTTACAGGGGTGTCACATCTCAATGAAACTGCAAACAAGCCATAATCCTGGTATACATTTTACAAGTATGACATCAAAATGACCCTTTGAAAATGCGGCATCCCTTGACTCATTCAGGACAGAAGTCTTCATTTACTGCCAGTAAAATATGTATCAAAGGGCTATACTGAATATTCTTATCTTTTAAATTAGGGGGTTCAGATTTAAAATTTCTGACAATCATAAGGGAATATAATATCTGCTCATGATTGGTGATATTCTGACCTTTTTAATTTTTTTCACACATTGTATAGCAATGCAAATTTGAAAGAATTAGCAAAGAGCGTATCCTTTGGGTTCATCACTGAATGAGTTAATTTTGTCATAGAAACATTGGCTGTATTGATTGAATAGCTATGTCTGTTTGGTAATTTAATTATTAATTAATGTTTTCTTTCTGGACACCAGTCAGTTCAGTGGCTCTTAAAGAAAACATTTTCGGCTACATTATTTATATACAATTACACAGTCCAGGAAATGCTCAAGATCCCTGCTCATGCATTCTTTCTTTCTTTCTTTCTTTCTTTCTTTCTTTTCAGACAAATTTGTCCGACATTTCATTTGAAAAGTATTACACGTAGAAATTCCAAACTTGGCACAATTATACTTTTATAGATGAAGTCTGGCCTTTTTATAATGAGAGGTCATGCTTTTCAAAATCATGCAAATGAGGGCTCATTAAAGTTTTAAATCTTCAATATCTTATATACTATAGTAGATGTGGCTCCGAGTGTATAGGAGTTCGATCATAGCAAGGTAAAGGTCATCTCAAATGTCAAGGTCATGTCAAGGTCAAAGGTCATGTCAAGGTCAATGGTCATTTCAAGGTCAAAGGCCACTTACGATGGTGGCTTTCTTCTAGCCATAACTTGGTCAATTTTTATCCAATTTTGATCATGTTGGGCTTGAATTGTAGGTTACAGACCTGAGTTGTGATTGGCTGGTTGCACATCCCAATGGAGATAGTCCGTAATTGTGAAAATACTGTGTTTTCAGCATGCTGTAGCTTCTGTTTAAATAAAGTTAGCTAAGTCAGGTTTGCTGCATTGCAGAGTTGCTTCATTGGTGGTCATATAGGTGCACTGTCTACCAGGCCAGGTGGGAACTTTATGGTGGGGAAGGACAATGATGTGACCCTGGCAAGAGCACAGTTCATACACCTGTATAAAGCTGACATCCAGGAGTTGTTTCGTATTTCAATTATCACAAGTTAACGAGCTGGCAATTGTACGACAAAAATCGGTCCATATTTTTCTGACATTTTTATCTGTTAAATGCCATTCACGGAATTTTAAAATACCAAAATGCTGATTTTTTAGACTGAAAAATGCTAATATGAAAAATAGAAGGATTTATAACTGTGGTCTCTGGCGTGTAGTAATTTTTACCTTGCACATTTTTAAAACTCATATGTGACCTCTAAAGTTCAAAGGTCAAGGTCATCTGGACCTTTGAAAGTTTCACTCAGCCATAACTTGACCAATTTCCATGCAATTCTAATCATGTTGGACTCAAATTGTAGGTACTGCAACACCGCACATTTTCATAAGAAAATGTAACCTCAAAAGGGCAAACTTCAAGGTCATTTGGCCCTTTGAAGGTTTCATCTTGCCATAACTTGGTCAATTTTCATCTGATTTGGTTCATGTTGGTCTTAAATTGTGGGCATTGTTACATTGCGCAATTTACACCTGACCTGTAAAGGTCAAGGTCATTTTGACTTTGAAATTTGCATGCAGCCGTAAGTTTAATGTAATGTGAAGTACAAAGGATAAAAGTTGTAGCATTTAATATTTACAACTTTTGAAGGCACACAGATTTGCTTTGAAGCAAATCTTCTTTTCTAGTTTTCATGATGTTTTTCACTGCTTCAAATTTCATCATCACATTATGAATTGTTTTCTTTCCCTTTTTTTTCATTCACATATGAGAAAACCATACATTGGCTTTTCAGAATAAACATGCATCCTTACTTTCTCAGTATGTCTGTGTTGGCACACAGATATACTGTTTTTCTAGGAATTCTTTATTTCATTCTTTCTTTACAGCCAAATTTGTCCGACATTTCATTTGAAAAGTATTATACATAGAAACTCCAAACTTGGCATGATTATACTTCCATACATGAAGCCTGGACTTTTTGTAAAGAGGTTCAAGGGTTTTGAAAATTATGCAAATTAGGGCCATTTAAAAATTTAAATCTTGAATATCTCCAAAAATATTATAGGTACAGGTAATTAATCCAACTTCGATTAATATGTTGGTAACACTGCACATTTTTGTAATTTACATGTGACCTCTAAAGGTCAAAGGTCAATGTCATTTTCACATTTGAAATTTTCATCTAGCCATAACTCTGTCAATTTTCATACAATTTTAATCATGATGGACCCAACCTGTAAATATTGCAACACTGCATATTTTGTAATTTACATGCAATGCCTAAAGATCAAAGGTCAAGCTCATTCAGGCCTTTTTTAAATCTAGCCATAAGCGTAATGGAATGTGAAGTACCAAAGGCTTTGAACATTGTATCAGTCAAGATTCTGGGACCCGCTTTGGTTATTGAAATTTTTAGCCCAGATAAGAGAGCCTGGGTTTGAAATCAGGCTACGGGCAGCATGCTTGTCTGTATATGTGCCCCTGAGTAGCAAACAGAATGCCGTGTGTGACTGCTTTTGCCACGTTTACACAAGACAGACAAGATGTAACTTAGAAAATTGGAACAGCACATAATTAATTAATGGGGTAAGACATAACAGATTCAACTGAAAGCCACAGGAAGCTGTAGTTTTCCTTGCAGTGAGGTTGCAAGGTGAGGAACCGTAAAAGCTACAGGCAGCCAGGTCAGTGTTCAATGTAAATAAAGCAAGCACAAATATGAATAGACTGATGTCTACAAGTTGTATCATGCTCAGACTACTTGGTTCATGAGAATGAAATGGAAAAGAATGATGACATAGTCTGTGGTAGTTTATTTATCATAACATACTTTCAAAAATATTGTCTTTCTTTCTTTCCTTTTATTCTTTTTTATGTCTGTGTGCCAACACAGACATAGTTTTTCTAGGAATTCTTTCTTTCTTTCTTTTCAGACAAATTTGTCCGACATTTTATTTAAAAAGTATTACACGTAGAAACTCCAAACTTGGCAAAATAATACTTCTATAGATGAAGTCTGGCCTTTTTGTAATGAGAGGTCATACTTTTGAAAATTATGCAAATGAGGGCTAATTAAAGTTTTAAATCTTCAATATCTTATATACTATAGTAGATCTTGTTCCGAGTGTATAGGAGTTTGATCATAGCAAGGTACAGCTCATCTCAAATGTCAAGGTCAATGGTCAGTTTTAGGCCAAGATGTCATTTTTGAGGTTAAGGTTCACTTCAGGTAGAGGTCATCTCAAGGTCAAAGGTCATTTCAATGTCAAAGGCCACTTTCGACAGTGGCTTTCTTCTAGCCATAACTTGGTCAATATTTATCCAATTTTGATCATGTTTGGCTCAAATTGTAGCTATTGCAACATTGCACATTTTGAAATTACAGGTGACCCTTAAAGGTCAAAGGTCAATGTCATCTGGACCTTTGAAAGTTTCACCCAGCCATAACTCGGCCAATTTCCATGCAATTCTAATCATGTTGGACTTAAATTGTGGGTATTGTAACACTGTAAATTTTTTGCAATTTACCTGTGACCTGTAAAGGTCAAAGGTCAAGGTTATTTAGACTTGGAAATTCTCATCCAGCCATAAGCTTAATGGAATGTGAGGTACCAAAGCACAAAAGTTGTACCATTTAATAGTTACAACTTTGGAAGGCACACAGACAGATTTGCTTTGAAGCAAATCTTCATTTCTAGTCTTTCTCTTTCCCTTGTGGGTGGTTTTTTATTTTTCCTCTCTTTTTATCCTTCCCCCCCCCCCCCCCGATTTAACTGGTTCGCTTCAATCGTACTTTAAGACGTGTGATTTTCTTTGACGCGGAGGTCTGCCTTTCAGTGACAAATAATCCATGGACAAAATGAACATAAGAATGCATCCATCTGGTTGGTTTAAACATATTTTATTCAGAGAATTGCAATTGGGAAGGAGGGCATAGCCATATATAAATCCTTTTTGCGGAAAAAGACAAGTTCACAGGGCGAACGTTACAGCACATCCTCTGCGCCCGCACTCGTCGAGTCAGGCACGGACGTCGGTGGCTGTTGGCAGCGCGCTGCCGAGCAGTCGCCGTCGCCCATGCAAACAATGGGGGACTCAAGGAGAGGCGTAGCAGAGGCAGAAAAGGTGGACACCACTGACACAAGGCACAGATAGGGGGCTTGGACCAAACATCAACTGGTTATATATACATAATTATATATATACATATATATATATATATATATATATATATATATATATATATATATATATATATATATATATATATATATATATATACATACATACATACATAAAAAGTATAGTTGAGGTATCACTAATATTTTAGTTCACTAACACAAGGCACAGATAGGGGGCTTGGGCCAAACATCAACTGGATATATATACATAATCATATATATATATATATATATATATATATATATATATATATATAGACATACATACATAAAAAGTATAGTTCAGGTATCACTAATATACTAGTTCAACATCGAAACGTTTGCTTTTTTTCTATGAATTCTTGCGCTGATAAGAATATAGTAATATCTTTCTCAAGGTTGCAGTCACTATCGCCAAACAGAATTGTATTATGACAGAATGATGCAGAAACAGAATTAATCGACAGATGCAGAATGTCGCGTATAGTAACATATCGGGGACATGTGAAGAAGTTATACCAGATAAATTTGCTAGCAGCGCCACACGAATAGGCTGGAGACTCCTTTATTCCTATTTGGAAAAGGAGTTTGTTCAATTGACTGCGGCACATACGCAACCTGGAATGTAGAATAGATATTTATCTCTTGCCCACATTCAAAAGTTTGGAATATTTCACGGGACATGTTTTGGGGCCTGAAATACTCTTTTTGAACTGTCCCAAAGTCGGTAAATTTCGTATATCTAGTGGTAAAAGATTCCATAATTTAATCGTAGAGGGAAAAAAAAGAATTTATCAAAGTGTCTATCGAGTTTGGAAAGGAGGAAAAGCGGGACGTCTGCCCATATCGAACTATCTCCTGGTGTCATAGGGTTGATTTTCATCGGGAGCTGGGAGATTTGGAAGAGCAGCGTAAAAATAACAAGGCGTTAATCTGTTAACTATTTTAAACATCATGGCAAGTTTGGATAGCTCCCCACTCTTGGACAAAGTCTCCCAGCCAGTTTCTTCGTACAATTTTGCATTGGGTGTAGTTTGCATTGCTCCAGTTACAATACGCGCCGCAGTCAATTTTAAGTCCTCCAGAAGTTTTTCGTCGGTTTGTGCACAGCCATCCCAGACTACGCTGCCGTATTCTAAAAGGGGACGTCTACAACACGCAGGTAAACAAGAGGGCTGTGTGAACAGCCCATGCTCAGCTGATCTTGACATTCATCACACTTGCAGATCTATGAACTTGGGAGAAGATCAAGGTCCCCCATGTTCTGAGTAAGTCTGACCATTATAAAAGAACACTAACATGTGCAACATCAAGGTTCAAGTAGTTCTCAAGTTATAATGAAGAGTAAAATTCGTGTATGTTGCACTGTGACCCCAGAAACGAGGTCAAAGTCGTTCATGTACTGTCTGAGCATGACCTTCATACAAAAACATTAACATGTGCAGCATCACAGTACCAACTCAAAACAGATCTCAAGTTATCAAGTAAACAGTAAATTTTGTGTCAGTTGTCCTGTGAATTAGCACCAGAATGCCCATTGACTTACTTAGTAATCAATAGGAAAGCTGCATTGATTGATAAGTACCCGAATGGAAAATACTTAAAAATCAGGAATCTAAAGCAGTGCCACCTAGTAAACACTTTGTTTGACCCTTCCACAAGAACATATCCATCACATTTCACTTTAATCTGAGTGACGGTTCTGAGAACAAGTGAAAAATAACAAAACCATATAAAAAAATTCATTAAAAAAAAAATAGGAAAAATTGCAGTGCCACCTGGTCAACAAATTGGGAACTATGCGTCCCTGGGAGTGTCTATGAACGATATCAAAACAACTAGGTGAGCAATTTCAGAGGTGAAGAGTTTTTAAGGTTTGCCCCAAAAAACACCAAAAAATTCATAAAAATTCCAAAAATCAATAGAGCGTGACCAATTGAACAAACTTGGTAGAGATCCACCCAAGGCACATCCCCACCAAGTTTGAAGTTAATCTGGCCAAAAGTATTTAAGTTATAACCATTCCAAGATATTCCCATGTTAAAACTTTCCTATTAAAACTTTTGTAAAGATTTTTGAAAAAAAAAATCATAAAAAAACAAAATTCATTGGAACATGACCATGGGAACAAGCTTGGTAGACACTCACCCAAGGTACATCCCCACCAAGTTTGAAGTTAATCTGGATTACAGTTTTGGAGAAGAAGTCGAAAATGTGAATTAGCATTAGAATGCCCATTGACTTCCATGGTAATCAATAGGAAAGCTGCATTGACCGATAAGTACCCGAATTGAAAAAATCCTTAAAAATCAGGAACCTGCAGCATTCCCACATAGTGAATAACTTTGTTTGACCCTTCTACAAGGAACATATCCACCACGTTTCAGCTTAATCTGAGTAACGGTTCTGGAGAAGAGGTCGAAAATAGCTGGAACACACAAAAATTCATAAAAAATTAGTAAAAAATTGCAGCATGACCATTTGAACAAACCTGGTAGAGTTTGAAGTGGATCTGGATGACGGTTTTGGCAAAGAAGTCAAAAATGTGAATTAGCATTAGAATGCCCATCGACTTCCATAGTAATCAATAGGACAGCTGCATTGACCGATAAGTACCCGAATTGAAAAAATCCTTAAAAATCAGGGATCTGCAGCATTCCCACATAGTGAACAACTTTGTTTGACCCTTCTACAAGAAACACATCCACCCTGTTTCAGCTTAATCTGAGTAACGTTTCTGGAGAAGAAGTCGAAAATAGCTAAAACACACAAAAATTCATAAAAAACAGGAAAAAATTGCAGCGCCACCTGGTGAGCAAATAAAGAACTAGGTGTCCTAGGGAGTGTTTCTGTGTGATATCTAGGCAATTGGGTGAGCGGTTTCAGAGAAAAAGATTTTTTAAGATTTGCCCAAAAAAGAACAAAAAAATTCATTTAAAATCCAAAAATCAATGGACTGTGACCATTTGAACAAACTTGGTAGACACCTACCCAAGGCACATCCCCACCAAGGACGGACGACGGACCATAAGATAAGCTCAGCTGACTGACAAGTCAGCTGAGCTAAAAATACATTAGAACAAAGGCCAAGCATACGCAAAGCATACATTGGCCCCAAAACCAGGCATTTGAAAAAAAAATGGACATTCAGTCAATCAATGACAATAAAATAATTCATGTTTTAATGTTTTCCCCAAAATACCAACTCTTTATTACGGTCTACAACAAACTTGTGCGATGGGAAAAACCCGACAAACAGAACAGTGCTCAGCGAGTGATGATAGTCATTAACACTTTCACAGTCAAACAACACGCATCTCCAAAGCATCCACTTTCATTCATATCTACTGACTGCTGTAAATCCATCAATTAAAAAAGAGAAGCCAGTCAAAGTTGTAACCGGGCTAAACAGAAAGTTTGCGTAAATTTCTTGCAGGTTTTAATGTGTCGGCAATACGGTATAGGGTATCGTCATCTGGTGTGCCAAAATGGCGGCTCAGTCACTTGTACGTTGTACAGACAACCGACTTTAAAGTTTAAACACAAAGAAACGATCGTGGTATAGTTGTTTATAAGCTATGGTTTGTTCACAAAGAGTATGAGGAAAGTATGTATTTATATGCATTTTGTGAAAAAATATGGTAGTCTTCAGTGTTTTAGGACTGTTTCGACGAACGCATCATTATCGCCCAACTGCCCATTTACCGCAAACTATGACGATTCGAAACCGGCAAATAGGAGGCTGAAAAGATGCTCTTGACCTCTGTGCCTGTGAATAACGCACACCATAACATTATGAAAATAAATTTGGCGCTAAATATGTGCTTTAACTACGGGGAATTGCGGTAGATCAATGCAGAAGGTCACAGTAAGTAAACCACTGTAAGTGTAAATGCCGACTTCTGTGGGGGTGGGGATGGGGGTGGGGGTGGGGTCGAGCTTAGTGGCATGACACGTCAAACTGCGAAGCCTGACCATAACATGCAGATATGGATGGGAAAAATCGTACAAAATGCATCTTTTGGAATTAAGACTGATGAATTATGGATGCCTAAAACGAAGCATTATTACAAATTGCAGCTGATATATAAATATGTCGAAATTCGAATTTTTTCCCCAAATTGCCCTGAGCTTATCCTTAATTCGAAGAGTTGAGTGGACCGAAACCCAGGTATTGTGAGGGGAGAAGAGTTAACCCAGCAAACTTTCTGTTTTTTGAGTATTCTACATCCATTTTGGACATGTAATTTCACCTATAGTAAACAATGAGAGGAGAAATACACTTTCAAGTTGCTTGCATATATCCTTCCCACAATGTCATGCATGCTGCTCCTTCCATGAGGATTTTTGCATACAGCATGCAACCTGCATCCCACGTATCATTATGTAATATTTTATAAACTAGTCAAAAATAATTCATATATTCACTACAGTTTATCCTTAAATATAGTTGAGTGCGCTAACAGTTCAACTTAGACTATAAACAGTGAGTGTTTTGAAGCCGACCTATTATCACATCATTTGTGGACTTGAGGACCAGACAAGTGAACTGAAGCACTTGCCTGAAGAAAAAACTTTTGAGAAAGGGAGATGTGCTATGAGCTGAACTAAAGATACCATGCTCCGTAGACATAGGTTTTAATATGGCAAAACTTGTGTGGGAACTGCACCATTCGGGAATAGAACATAATGGCGCATATCTTGTAGCTGTATACTTCTATCTGAAGAAAACTATAACCGAATCTAGTTGTCTGCTCATTATATAGTACATGCATAACATAAAAACAATATGATAATCTCATTTTTATAACACTTAACACAATATTAAACATGTGATTAAAATGCTTTCAAGAATCACAAAAGCCAGCCTAATTTAAACGCAAGACCACCATGCTGCAAATATTACACAGTTCATTTTTGACAATTACAACAAGATGTTGACTCATCAATAGTTTTCACTGTCATCCTGCAAAAAGATACCGAAAAAGTCTGAAATCACCCTCATTTCCATGTCATCTTCCTGCAGCTCCTGTACATTAAAATCCAAACAGGGGAAGGACACAAGGTGACTTGGTATGTCATTTTGAATTTTTACAAGAATCAAGACTCCCTGTTCTTTTTTAGGCCATTTTAAAATTGCGCTGAGTAACCAATTCATCTGCTGATCCTCTTCTCTTTCACTAGTCGGAGACACGTTTGCTATCGATGTGTACCTTCGATTGTATGCTTTCCTTTGAGGCAGGTCATCAGTGAATATAACTATAACATGCGCCTCCACCAAATGGTAAATCATTTGGTCAATAATAGGCCCTGATAGGATATCTTCAGGATCTTCCATAGTGGTGCACGCAAAAACGTTCAAGTTACAATAATCTTCTAGTGCCTTTTTTATTCTTTCGTACCCCAGCGTTTGTTTTGTGGAGGCAATCAAAGCAACATCATATCCATCAGCACTTTCTGAAATTCCATACTTAAATTTTAAAATTGCACGGAAGTTTTCCTCTAAAATAGTAGTTGTCTCTACTTGAAGTTGTCCAGCATTTGGAAACGCAGTATTTATAATAACCTTGTGCAGTGTTGCAAGTTGTATGTTTATTAGAGATTTTTCTTTTTTAGCACAGTCACACAATAATTTCGGAACATAAGCACATGCATGGGGGAATTCTCCTTGTCTGGCATACAGATTTATCAACTCTTCCAAACATGTATATATACTCCCTGAGTGTCTTAATGTTTGTTTTATTGCTTCCTTAGCCTTCTTTGGGTTATTCACAATGACGTTCAGATAGCTTTTCTCACTCTTCAGCTCAAGGTTTGTGGGATCCTTATGTATTTCCTTATTAAAGTACTTATCCAGTTTTGCATATGCAACTTTAGATCGTATCCTTGCTTTCACAGCATATTCAACTGACATTTTGAACATTTCCATTACATTTTTATCACTGTCATTACCTTCTCTAAAAAGACCCCACTGTTCATAAAGGTAGGCTCCATCGCTTGAATTATAGTTAGTTCTCGTGGCTGCTATAAAGCAGTCGTGGGCCTTCTCAAACTCTTGCAATGATACATAGCATCTAGCCAAGTCAACCAAATAGGGGCAGGTGACTTTGAAGGTAATTTTGTTTGCTTCTTCAAGATATTTTACCGCTTTTTCTAAATAGGTCTTTGAATGTCCATCCAATGCTGTTGGGTTGCTAGCTTTCAAGATATCAAAACGACTCTGGTACTGCTGACAAGGCACCTGCTCGTTATCACGCTTTCTCCTTGGCAGAACAGTTTTCACCTGTGCGCCGGATATTACCCGACTTTCATCTAAAGAAGGTTGACACTCACTTCGCTTGTTAATAACACTTCTAGGAATCCTACTACCACCTTGTGTTTCCAGCTGGAAATCTTCCTCTTCACCATCCATGGTCGGGTTACCTGGTGCTTCAGCATTTACTGAACACCCTGCCATAAGTTGTTCTATGCCACCATAGACACAATCACTGCCATCACGATATCCTGGCTGAGCATGGCAATCACCCACATACTGATTTGTTGCATGTGGCGTATTTCGCTTTTTCTGTTTTCGGTTCTTTTTCTTGCGCCCACTCGGTTTTCGATATAATTCTGCTTGTGGCAAGTTGGATTCAATATGCCACAGTGCCTTGTATGCAAGAGCTAGTTGATGTAACACAACATGTCGTGTTGGGCAAAGCCTTAAGGCATCTTCAAAAATGGTGATGGCCTTTTTGAAATTCCCTGCTTGTCGAAAATGTCGCCCAACCCTTTCTAGCACATGGGGATCCGTGGGATTACATTTAATGGCATCATCCATACACTGTTCACATGTCAATCTGTCTGGGAGCGCTCTGTGTCTTTCAGACTTATATCCGCTCGTCTCATACTTTTTATATGCATCACCCAATTCAGACCATGCTCTTCCAACTAATTCTACTGATTGGCCTGAAATAACTTTTTCCAGGTGTCTTTTTATCCTTATAAAATATGTGTCTGGATCAAAGGTATTCAATTCAGAGCCTAATGATTCGAAGTTCCCTTTATTCAGCATTTGATTATATTTCTGTGCCAAAGAATAATGCCAAAGACAGCGTTGGCTTTCTGTCCCTGCCTTTTCATTATCAAGTGCTTCATGGTAGAGGTCTATTGCTTTCGGATAAAGCTCGTAGCCAAAACTTCCATAAAAGAAAGCATATTCGGCCTTTGCAACTGCGTGCAGCGGCTCATACAATGGCTTACATGAATGTAAACGTTCCAGCATTCCCAAAGTCTTACTTCTTTCTTCAAATTTACCTAGATCTTTTAGCACGTACATACTTCCAGTCAATGCTATTAGATTACATGGTTCTTTTTCTAGCACCTTTCTGTATGTGTCTAAAGCAAGCTGTTCCTTATCCATTTTTTTGTAAATAAATGCTAGCATGTTTTCCGCTCGCACGTCCAATTTCCAAATATCTGGTTCATATTGTTTCAAACCTTCAAGAGCAGTCCGTTGTTTCATCAAATGGTCTCTTCCTAGTTCTTTTAACTTTTTTCCTTTGATAGTTTTTTCCGCAAGGAAATGGCTTGGGTAATTCTGTTCATTTTCGCATGGACGCATTCCCCGGGAATACTGTGGTCTCAATCCACTAGATACAGCCATCCTATCTGAAAATATAATGCACATGTTCATACGATCAGAACACTTATTGCTTATCAGATTTGATCTTTATCAGCCTGACCCTTTCTGAAGTTGAATATGGTGAATGGACCTAAAGTCTAATGAATGTGTAGCACCAGCACAAATTCTTACAAGAGTACCTGTACACATCTGGTCTTGGAGCAACTTATACAAAAATAGCCGAACTGACAAACATCAATTTCTCTTAATACCCATTTGTAACCTTATGCATATGACATATCACTTTACTAGCAAATGATTTTGGCGGCGCACAGCAACACAAGGAAACTGATGCTTTGTAGGCACAGTGACAGACATTTCTTAATAGGTTTGTTCTTCCGGCATACTAAAGTCTATTAAAATATTATCATTAGTTAAATGTACGCCATTGTTTCAAGTGTTCCGTGGCTGTGCAATCAAAATGATCACTGTTACTGTACATATATTTCATGTAAATAAATTTTCATGGCTTTTGCATTTCAATGATTTTATAACAAGTGGTGAGTTTTTTGTTCGAAAAACATTATACGTCCCCCAGGCTAGGGCCTCTCACCACATGCCACCTTTCTAAGATTGCAACCATTCTACTGCGAAAAGTTTGACCTTGACCTTTGAACTCCAATGTCACCTCTTAGCAAATTTAACGGTCTCACCTGGGTAAATAAAGACAAAAAGGTGATGGAATTCAATCATAGCAATATGAAGATGTGGCAGGGAAACAATTTTACTTGGCAAGGCATCGTGACCTTGAACTATGAGTTGAAGGTTATCCACAATCATATGAAAAAAGATCACAAAATCTATGGCGTATCTTTACCATGAGTTCCAAGTGAATCTGGCTTACGGTTCTGAAAAAATCAAAATCTTTCGCCACTTGATGGCAGCAAAATTGTGCTTTTTCCTTTATCAATAAACCCTGATTACTAGTATAAACAGCACCCTTATCACCAAAAGAGGTCAAGTCTTGTATTCCCGGTACCATGCTCTAACATACAGGACTTCCAGCAGGCATCCAACCCAAAATATAGTGGAAGTACCAGGACTGGCTCAGCCAGTGGTAATGAGACTTTAACTAGTAGGATTGGCAGAAAGTTTGGGCTTGTTCGGTGAAATGTCCACATGTCAGTTGTGAAGGCACCACATCTGGCAATAATTTACAGCCTCCAAATTGTGTTTACGTTTGATACTTTCCCTGAACTTGATTAAAACATGCAGTCTCTTCCACATATTATGGAACACAAATGGTACCTTTAGGACACAAGATACACCAAAACTATTTGCGACTTTAGTCACTTACTCTCCAAAAATATATTTTCTGTACTACACCCAAAACAAGTATGTGTGTGTCCGTCATGGTCCAAAGATGATGTACGTTGTGGTAAGAGTATATCTGCTAAAAAAATGACTAGTATGTCGACAACAGACGATGTTAACAAGAGGGCTGTGTGAACAGCCCATGCCTCAGCTGATCTCGACATTCATCACACTTGCAGCTCTAAGAACTTGGGAAAGGATCAAGGACACCATGTTCTGATTAAGTCTGAACTTTATAAAAGAACACTTACATGTGCAACATCAAAGTTCAAGTAGTTCTCAAGTTATAATGAAGAGTAAAATTCATGTATGTTGCACTGTGACCCCACAAACGAGCTCAAGGTCATTCATGTACTGTCTCAGCATGACCTTCATACAGAATAATTAACATGTGTAGCTAACTCAAAACAGGTCTCAAGTTATCAAGTAAACAGTAAATTTCGTGTCAGTTGTCCTGTGAATTAGCATTAGAATGCCCATTGACTTACATAGTAATCAACAGGAAAGCTGCCTTGAATGATAAGTACCCGAATTGAAAATCCTTAAAAATCAGAAATCCAAAGCAGTGCCACATAGTAAACAACTGTTTGACCCTTCCACAACAACATGTCCATCACATGTCAGCATAATCTGAGGGACGGTTCTGAGAACAAGTGAAAAATAGCAACAAATTGGGAACTAGGTGTCCCCGGGAGTGTCTATGTACAATATCAAAGCATTTGGGTGAGCAGTTTCAGAGGAGAAGAATTTTAATAGTTTGCCCCAAAAAAGAACAAAAAAATTCATAAAAAATCCAAAAATCAATAGACCACTAGAACACACTGATTTTCCAACAGAAAATCAAATGTCTCCCGGTGGAACACTTACGTCTCTGAATAAGCTACAGGTGATAACAAATTACAAATGACCGAGTTTGCTTGAAAATTACAATCCTATTTTAGCTCTCACCTAGATACATTACTCTAGCAATTTTCATAAAGTTCTTCAACCCTTATTGCAGAGAAACCAATTTCACATAAATGACCCTGTGACCTTGAAAATTAGGTCAAGATCAGCCAAATACAATCCCAACCTAGGTCTTGCCAAGATACATAATCCTACCAAGTTTCATCAAATTCCATCCAGTTCTTCAAGGCTTATCGCACGGAAACCAATTTCACATAAGTGACCCTGTGACCTTGAGAGTTCCCTCAAGGTCATCAATATACAATCCCAACCTAGGTCTTGTCTAGATACATACCGGTAATCCTACCAAGTTTCATCAAATTCCATCAAGTTCTTCAAGACTTATCGCACGGAAACCAATTTCACATGTGACCTTGAGAATTCGCTCAAGGTCATCCAAATACAATCCTAACCTGGGTCTTGCCAAGATACATAATCCTACCAAGTTTCATCATATTCCATCAGGTTCTTCATGACTTATCGAAGGGAAACCAATTTCACATAAGTGACCCTGTGACCTTGAGAGTTCGCTCAAGGTCATCCAAACACAATCCCAACCTAAGTCTTGCCAAGTTACAAAATCCTACAAAGTTTCATCAAATTCCATCAGGTTCTTCAAGACTTATCGCACGGAAACCAATTTCACATGTGACCCAGTGACCTTGAGAATTCGCTCAAGGTCATCCAAATGCAATCCCAACCTAGGCCTTGCCAAGATACATAATTCTACCAAGTTTCATCATATTCCATCAAGTTCTTCATGATTTATCAAAGGGGAATCAATTTCACAAAAGTGACCCTGTGACCTTGAGAATTTGCATAAGGTCACCCAAATACAATTCCAACCTAGGTCTTGCCTAGATACATAATCCTACCAAGTTTCATCAAATTCGATCAAGCTCTTCATGACTTATCGCACGGAAACCAATTTCACATAAGTGACCCTGTGACTTTGAAAATTAGGTCAAGGTCACCCAAATACCATCGTAACCTAGGTCTTGCCAAGATACATAATCCTACCAAGTTTCATCAAATTCCATCAGGTTCTTCAAGACTTATCGCACGGAAACCAATTTCACAAAAGTGACCCTGAGACCTTGAGAATTCGCTCAAGGTCATCCATATACAATCCCAACCTAAGTCTTGCCAAGATACATAATCCTACCAAGTTTCATCAATTTCCATCAGGTTCTTCAAGGCTTATTGCACGGAAACCAATTTCACATTAGTGACCCTGTGACCTTGAGAGTTCGCTCAAGGTCATCCATATACAATCCCAACCTAGGTCTTGCCTAGATACATAATCCTACCAAGTTTCATCAAATTCCATCCAGTTCTTCAAGGCTTATTGCATGGAAACCAATTTCACATAAGTGACCCTGTGACCTTGAGAGTTCGCTTAAGGTCATCCATATACAATCCCAACCTAGGTCTTGTCTAGATACATAATCCTACCAAGTTTCATCAAATTCCATCAAGTTCTTCAAGACTTATCGCACGGAAACCAATTTCACATGTGACCTTGAAAATTCGCTCAAGGTCCACTGCTTTCCTTTTAAGGCGCGCGATCGCGCTTGCACACCATAGCGCGCCTAAATTAATTTTAGGAGAGCTTTTTAATGCACACCTTACATACTGCAGAATGCGCACCTCGATATCAATCCCTTTCCCGAAAAAAACGTAAAGTTTTTGCATTGCGTCCAGCTATCTCGACGTGAATGATCGAAGTCACAGACATATTGGCATTATGTAACAGTTCCTGCGTGTTTATTGTACAATGAAACGGCAACAGCAACCGTTGTGCTTTCGCAGCACGTGTGTGGGTCAATAGATGATAATAATCGACAACTTGTAAGCATTCCAGGTTTACACGTGGTCAGCAATTGTATTCATCAGAACTCCATTTCTGTCAACACAAGTAGATATTTTCACTGCCCATGTAGGGTACATACGATTAAGATATCAAAGGTACCGGCACTTACTAGTTAGGCCTACTGGCTTACTGAGCGGGGTCACACTACTCACCGTCATTGTGATATGCCCAAACGATGTCAAAGCATCAAAAAATATGAAAATTTGCATGGCGAATTCATCAGCAAAATTACATCAAATGCCATTTATCGGTGGGTTCTAACAATGTTGGAAAAAATAAAGATCATGTATAGGTGCCGTGAAATGACTTCCCGGGCAAAAACAACACACAACTGCAGATCTGCCAACCCTCTAGGAATGCAAAGTGTAGTAATGGTGCTAAAAAGTGTAGTTTGAGGCTAAAAATACAAATTTGGAGTAGTCTCACTAAATTTATATGTATCCAGAAGAATAAGAAAAGTGTAGTTTCTACACTTTTTCACTTTTGACTTCAGCAAAAAGTGTAGTAATTACTCCAAAAGTGTAGATGTTGGCAGCCCTGCAACTGCCAGTCACACGCAAGTGACAGTGTGGACATGGTGGAGTGGATCTGCGGTGAACCAACCCAGTCTCACGGACAGATTTTGGAAACATTCGACAGTTCCCTCTATCCCCTACCTTTGCGTATTTGCCTGTGACTCCAAATAATTGTTGCAATAAACACTGAAATCTTTATTTTTGCATGCTGAAATGTAAACAACGCTTCCCGTTTGTGTGTTCCCTCCGTAAATTACGGAAGATTCACACATGTTTACTGAGCAGAAACCATGATAAAAACACTGTAACACGAGCCGTGATTGGCTTACTTTTGCATGTGACTCATTCGACCAATCGGGTTGTGCATCAGACCACATGGCCAAAGCAGCTGTTTGTGTACAGTTGCAGGAAAGTTGGTGACGGCGCGCACACTAGATTTCTAATTTGAAATATCAAAATTTTCGTTTGAATTTAAATTTATAACACCGTTTATTGCGAGGAACTTGCCAATACTGTATACGCAAATTTACTACGATGTACCGATAGCATTCATGGTAGGTACGCAAACGATATGCATCCCATCACGGCATCAGAGAGGCAGCGAAAAAGAGGATCCTGAAACCAATGCAACTATTTAATCTTTATTTAAGTTTACCCGGGATACGGACTCCTATTGTCCCAGAAATTACACTGTAATTTTCATCGATTGTCATCCCATGCAAATATCTTACAATTTGTATTTTTAATATTTTGCCAGTTTCACTGTTATAACAGTTGTAGCCAGAATCGTGGTAAAATTTGGTTTTTATTTTCTTTTTCTTTTTCATTTTTTTTTTCAAATTTGCAGGTGACCATAAGCGGCAAGTACACGTTAGGGTAAATGGTTTGTCTAGGCCTTAGCATTGATGGCAAAAATGTTTATAGAAGTTATATTAGGACAAGCGGATTTTGTAATCCACTTGCCCTGCGGACAAGTGATTTTTAAAAAAATTCTCGAGCCCTGCTGAGCCTCAGTTGTCGGACAGTGTACTGTAAAGGGAAATTCTGTCAAACTGACAACCTATTTAAAGTGGCCCTCCTTCTGTAAGTTTGATTATAAGACAAAACTTGTCGACGGCACGGTGTTTTTTGTGCAGGTATGTTTGACCAGCCGTGAATGAATGTCCGACTCTGTGCTAATAAACGATCATGGTAGGCCTAATAAATAAAAGTCAGATCATACTCTTCACAAACCGCATTATATGTCAGTGGAAAGGCTCTCACAACGCAAGGCCAAGGGTAGTATAATTAGTCATTTGTATTTTTTTTTCTTTTCATGGCTTGGAATAATTTTTCTGCAACTCAACAGGTGTGGTCAACTTCAGAAAAGGAACTTTCTGTCTGATATTATTTGTATTTTCTGTTTTGATCCACTTGAAAAAAGGGAAACAAAATGCAACTTTGTGATTGATATTAAATTAGAAAAACTGATTTGACACAAACGTGTTGTTTTACGTAATTTACTTGTAGCTCAGTCTGTAGAAAAAGCAACAATATGTTAATTGAATTATCAAGTTACTGATGGTGTATGTGATTTCAGTGGGTTGTCACTTGTTCAGTTTGTGGTGGTTATGTAGAGGTGAAAAGGATAAACCAGAAGAGAAGCAAGCATTGCAAGCAAGCAAGTCATAGCTCACTGCCACAGCCACATATTCAATTCATATTATTACCAGGTCCACCATGCAGCTACATGTATACAGTTTGCACAGTGATACTACAAGTGTGCATATGCAGTCTAGTCTACAATACAAGCAGTGCAAAATCTTTTTCTAATGAATGCAGATGAGTATATATTAAAACAAAAAACACAGGAAAACTGCCAGGCATTTTAAGTTTTTCAACTTGGCTTGCTTTATTCATAGTCTTATAGTCAAAAATCTATATCAGCGGCAAGAAATTAGCACAATTCATATTTATACAATGTAAAATTTGGGTAACACCATTGCTAGTGAAGCATGTATTTTTCTAAGAGATTATGGCCCATAGTGGCCCAGATTGCTGTTTTAGAGGTCTAAATTTTCAAAAGTTTCCGGGGGAGCATGCCCCCGGACCCCCCTAGCGCGGGTTCGCGCCTACGGCGCTCGCCAATTCAAGCGCTCACCTAAGCTCTTCTAGAAGAGCTGTTTATTGCTCACCTACTATTTACTCCTGACAACCACTCACGCTCATCCAAATACAATCCCAACCTGGGTCTTGCCAAGATACATAATCCAACCAAGTTTCATCATATTCCATCAAGTTCTTCATGACTTATCGAAGGGAAACCAATTTCACATAAGTGACCCTGTGACCTTGAGACTTTGCTCAAGGTCATCCAAATACAATCCCAACCTAGGTCTTGCCAAGATACATAATCCTACCAAGTTTCATCATATTCCATCAAGTTCTTCATGACTTATCGCACGGAAACCAATTTCACATAAGTGACCCTGTGACCTTGAGAATTTGCTCAAGGTCACCCAAATATAATCCCAACCTAGGTCTTGCCTAGATACATGTTCCTACCAAGTTTCATCAAATTCCATCAAGTTCTTCATGACTTATCGCACGGAAACCAATTTGACATAAGTGACCCTGTAACTTTGAGAATGAGGTCAAGGTCACCCAAATACAATCCCAACCTAGGTCTTGTCTAGATACATAACCCTACCAAGTTTCATCAAATTCCATAAAGTTTTTCCAAGACTTATCGAACGGAAACCAATTTCACATAAGTGACCCTGTGACCTTGAAAATTAGGTCAAGGTCACCCAAATACAATCCCAACCTAGGTCTTGCCTAGATACATAATCATACCAAGTTTCATCAAATTCTGTTAAGTCTTTCAAGAGTTATCGCACGGAAACCAAGTGTTGAAGAAGAAGAAGAAGAAGAAGAAGAAGAAGAAGAAGAAGAAGAAGAAGAAGAAGAAGAAGAAGAAGAAGAAGAAGAAGAAGAAGAAGAAGAAGAAGAAGAAGAAGAAGAAGAAGAAGAAGAAGAAGAAGAAGAAGAAGAAGAAGAAGAAGAAGAAGAAGAAGAAGAAGAAAAAGAAGAAGACACTAAAACAATATGTCCCCCGGCTTCCACCGGTAGACATAATGACTATTTGAACACACTTGGTAGAGATCCACCCAAGGCACATCCCCACCAAGTTTGAAGTAAATCTGGCCAATATTATTTAAGTTATGACCATTACAAGAAATTCCCATGTTAAACTTTCTCATTAAAACCTTTGTTTAGAGTTTTGAAGAAAAAAAATCATAAAAAATCCAAAATTCATTGGAACATGACCATTGGAACAAACCTGGTAGACACCCACCCAAGGTACATTGCCACCAAGTTTGAAGTAAATCTGGATGACGGTTTTGGAGAAGAAGTTGAAAATGTAAATTAGCATTAGAATACCCATTGACTTACATGGTAATCAACAGGAAAGGTGCATTTACCCCAAAAGAGCCAAATTGAAAGAATCATTAAAAATCAGAATCCGCAGCATTCCCACACAGTGAACAAATTTGTTTGGCCCTCCCATAAGGAACATATCCACCATGTTTCAGCTTAATCTGAGTGATGGTTCTGGAGGAGAAGTCGAAAATAGCTATAACACACAAAAATTCATAAAAAATTACAAAAAAATTGCAGCCCCACCTGGTGAACAAATTAAGAACTAGGAGTCCCAGGGAGTGTTCCTATGTGATATCAAAGCAATCGGGTGAGCGGTTTTGGAGAAGATTTTTTAAGATTTACCCAAAAAAGAACAAAAAAAATCATTAAAAATCCAAAAATCACTGGACCACTACCATTTGGACAAACTTGGTAGAGACCTACCCAAGGCACATCTCCACCAAGTTTGAAGTGGATCTGGCTGATGGTTTTTGAGCAGAAGTCGAAAATGTGAATTGTGGACGACGGACAGACGGACGGACAACGGACGGACGGACGACGGAGGGACGGAGGACGGACGACAGACCCTCACAAAATCTCAGCTGACTGACAAGTCAGCTGAGGTAAAACCATCGAAATAAGTCATTGCCTGCTCAACATAAATTGACAAAAATTTGTGCATTCTGTAGCTAACATATCTACGGGGAAAAAAAGCATCCTACTATTTTTTGTATCCCGATTACTTTTGTCAGCACAAGACCCTAAAGTTCAACATGTCACTTTTTCCTGTGATCTTTGGCCTGTTCAATTTCTTTGGTCTATTGAAAAAAAAGGGACCAGGAAATGAAAATCGCTGGATAGAAATTTAGTTAAGACCTTTACAAATGTACTCTTTTTTTATTCCATTCCTCATTGCTGAGTCGTTCTCCCGAAAAAAACCTGTAAAGTTACCTCTCTTGTCCGTTTCATCAAAGAGAGAAATTGAGTTTCAACGGGTTTTGAAGACAATAAATTTACTGTGGAGCTTTATAGCTTGGCCGAATTAGGTTAAGTCTTAATTGTACTTGAAGCATTGCATGGGTCTGAACATTCTGACAGGTTGTTACTCAAACAATTATATTGAGATGAGTTTTATGGCCTTTGAAGTAGCGATATCCTATTCTTATGAGGCATCAGAAACCACTATGACTAGTGATGTCATGTGGGGCGGGGTGGGTGGGGGGTGGACCCTTCGCGCTGCCGAGGAGTTAATCCATAACAACCCGGCCGAAAGTACACATGTGCACAAACTTGGAGGTTCAAACACTCTCACATCGTCAGAACATGGCTATTCGTGCAGCCTCTTTGGTCAGACCAAGAGCTAGGCTACCAACACAATGCAGTACTTGTCTCATTATTGATCAGACGAGGCTTAAGGTATCAGCCATCGTTCGCAAATTGCCATCACGTGGTGCACAGCTTGTATGATGGACGGGCGCTATTGTCTTCTTGTGTGAACAGGGAACCAGAAAGACCCATGTGGTATTTAATATTCGAATATTCTTTTCATCATTTCTTATATTCACTTTTTGCGGTCCGAATTGAAATTTGGCCAGTCAAAATAGGGGCGATGCACATGTGTCAAAATGAGCAAAAATTCTAAAATTGAATGTCAAAAAGTTTTCGGTGGATCTCGTGTCATCAAAATGTTTTTTTTTTGTTTTGTTTTTTGTTTTTTTCGTGGTTGTTGTAGGTGTTGTGCAGTGCTCCAAAAATGTTCTATTTGCAAGAAAAGTCAAATGGGAAAAGTACATCAGACTAACATGACAAATTCTGAATAACAAGGGGACTGTGACAGGTTTTTTTTGTTTTTTGTTTTGAAATTTGCCCAAAAAAGAACAAAGAAATTCATAAAATATCCAAAATCAATGGAGTGTCACCATTTGAACAAATCTTGTAGAGACCCATCCAAGGAACATTGCCACCAAGTTTGAAGTAAATCTGGATGACAGTCTTGGAAAAGAAGTGAAAATGTGGATTAGAATTAGATTGCCCACTGACTTATATAGAAATCAATTTACCAATAAGTACCCATATTTAAAAAATCGTTAAAATCAGGAATCCACAGCAGTGCCACCTAGTGAACAACTTTGTTTCACCTTTTCACAAGGAACATAACCAGCAAGTTCCAGCTTAATTTGAGAGATGGTTCTGGGGATAAAGTCAAAAACGATAAAAAATAGAAGAAAGTTGCAATGCCACCTCGTGAACAAATTAAGAGCTAGAAGTCTCTAGGAGTGCTCCTGGGATTTGCCCAAAAAGGATAAAACTAAAAGTCGGTCAGAGACCGAAAACCCCTCAGCCCATTTTGCATGATAAACTGGGAAATGGTACTTAGATGAAGACCATGTACCTGCATGTAAGACCAGGAGGATTATAATGCTGACAATATCCCTGAAAAGTCTGACAGTAAATTTACGCCTAAGCTTCCATTGGTTCTAATATTTTAGATCACTGAAAATGACATATTGGTTACAACTATAAATGATCATGAAAATACCCTTAACGCATTAGAAGTATAAGAAGGCCTGGTGCCCTAAATGCAGAGGCAATTCATAAGTAGGCCTGTGGGGCTGTTGAACAAATAGAAACAATAATGAAAGAAAGACTGTTCAGGTGACAAAAAAAATTTATTCAATGTAATTTATACAAAATAACAAGAACAGGCTGATTTTCCAACAGAAAATCAAATGTCTCCCCGTGCGCCCTTACTATTGTCACCCTTATTCTTATAAATAGGCATACCGATTCCAATGATCTACATATATGGTGAAGGTACACTCTTTATTGACATTTCAAAACGTTGATTTTTGACGAAATGCCCACGTGACCTTGAAAAATAGGTCAAGGTCATACATTTGCAGTTACAAGCAAGGTCTTACAAAAGTCTTACATAGAAACATAATCACACAAAATGTCAACCTCTTTAAGACAAGTCTTTCTCAAGTGCATCTGCAATGATTTTTAAAAAGTGGCCATGTGACCTTGAAAATACATCAAGGTCACCCATCTACAATCCCAACCTAGTTGGTATTACGGAACATAAACAAGCAAAAATAGAACAGACTGATTTTCCAACAGAAAATCAAATGTCTCCCGGTGGAACACTTACGTCTCTGAATAAGCTACAGGTGATAACATATCACAAATGACCAAGTTTGCTTGACAATTACAATCCTATTTTAGATCTCACCTAGATACATTACTCTAGCAATTTTCATCAAGTTCTTCAAGATTTATTGCAGAGAAACCAATTTCACATAAATGACAATTAGGTCAAGGTCACCCAAATAAAATCCCAACCTTGGTCTTACCTTGATACATAATCCTACCAAGTTTCATCAAATTCCATCAAGTTCTTCAAGACTTATCGCACGGAAACCAATTTCACATAAGTGACCCTGTGACCTTGAAAATTGGCTCAAGGTCATCCAAATACAATCCCAACCTAGGTCTTGCCTAGATACATAATCCTACCAAGTTTCATCAAATTCCATCAAGTTCTTCAAGACTTATCGCACGGAAACCAATTTCAGATAAGTGACCCTGTGACCTTGAAAATTGGCTCAAGGTCATCCAAATACAATCCCAACCTAGGTCTTGCCTAGATACATAATCCTACCAAATTCCATCAAGTTCTTCAAGACTTATCGCACTGAAACCAATTTCACATAAGTGACCCTGTGACCTTGAAAATTCGCACAAGGTCATCCAAATACAATCCCAACCTAGGTCTTGTCTAGATACATAATCCTACCAAGTTTCATCAAATTCTGTCAAGTCCTTCAAGACTTATCGCACGGAAACCAAGTGTTAAAGAACCTGAACAAGAAGAAGAAGAAGAAGAAGAAGAAGAAGAAGAAGAAGAAGAAGAAGAAGAAGAAGAAGAAGCGGAAGAAACGGGCACAAAAACAATATGTCCCCCGGCTTCCACCGGGAGACATAATTCCAACCTCCTATGTCAAATCCTTGCAGATTTGTTGCATGGTTGTCAATTTTAGATGACATGCTCACGTGACCTTGAAAAATATGTCAAGGTCACCCATCTGCAACTCCAAGCAAGATCATAATATTATATAGGAACATCTTCACATAAAATTTCAACTTTCTAAGTCAAATTTTCCTTGAGTTATCATGTCCACATTGCTTTTAGACGAAAATATGCCAATGTGACCTTGAAAAATAGGTCAAGGTCATACATCTGCAGTTACAAGCAAGGTCTTACAAAAGTCTACATAGAAACATAATCACACAAAATCTCAACCTCTTTCAGTCAAATCTTTCTCGAGTGCATCTGCAATGATTTTTCAAAATTGGCAACGTGACCTTGAAAATAAGTCAAGGTCACCCATCTACAATCCCAACCCAGTTCATAATTTGGTACATAATCATGCAAAATTTCAAGCCCTCACTCAAATCCTTGTGGAGTTATTGCGTCCGCGTCAATTTTACGACATGCCCATGTGACCTTGAAAAATAGGTCAAGGTCATATATCTGCAGTTACAAGCAAATTCTTACAAAAATCTTACATAGAAACATAATCACACAAAATATCAACCTCTTAAAGTCAAATCTTTCTCGAGTGTATCTGCATTGATTTTTAAAAGTGGCCATGTGACCTTAAAAATAGGTCAAGGTCACCCATCTACAATCCCAACCTAGTTCATAATTTGGAACATAATCATGCAAAAACAAACAAAAAAATCCAAACAAGCGGGCTGTGTGAACAGCCCATGCTCAGCTGACCTAGACATTCATCACACTTGCAGCTCAGTGAACTTGGGAAAGGATCAAGGTCACCCATGTTCTGAGAAAGTATGACCTTCATACAAGAACACTAACACGTGCAACATCAAAGTTCAAGTAGTTCTAAAGTTATAATAAAGAGTAAAATTCATGTATGTTGCACTGTGATCCCACAAACGAGGTCAAGGTCATTTATATACTGTGTAAGCATAACCTTCATACAGAATAATTAACATGTGCAGCATCACGGTACTAACTCAAAATAGATATCAAGTTATCAAGTAAACAGTATATTTCGTGTCAGTTGTCCTGCGAATTAGCATCAGAATGCCAATTGACTTACATAGTAATCAATGGGAAAGATTGACTGATAAGTACCATGATTGAAAAAAATCCTTAAAAAAGAGGAATCCAAAGCAGTGCCACCTAGTGAACAACTTTTTGACCCTTCCACAAGAACACATCCATCACATATGGCTTAATCTGAGTGACGGTTCTGAGAACAAGTGAAAAATCGCAAAACCATACAAAAAATTCATTAAAAAATTGAAAAGAATTGCAGTGCCACCTGGTGAACAAATTTGGAACTATGTGTCCCTGGGAGTGTCTATGTACAATATCAAAGCAATTGGGTGAGCGGTTTCAGAGGAGAAAAGTTTTTAAGATTTGTCCCAAAAAAGAACAAAAAAAAATCATAAAAAATCAAACAAGAGGGCTGTGTGAACAGCCCATGCTCAGCTGATCTCGACATTCATCACACTTGCAGCTCTATGAACTTGGGAAAGGATCAAGGACACCATGTTCTGAGTAAGTCTGAACTTAATAGAAAAACACTTACATGTGCAACATCAAAGTTCGAGTAGTTCTCAAGTTATAATGAAGAGTAAAATTCATGTATGCTGCACTGTGACCCCACAAACGAGGTCGAGGTCATTCATGTACTGTCTCAGCATGACCTTCATACAGAATAATTAACATGTGTAGCTAACTCAAAACAGATCTCAAGTTATCAAGTAAACAGTAAATTTCGTGTCAGTTGTCCTGTGAATTAGCATTAGAATGCCCATTGACATACAAGATCTTTTAAGATTTGTCAAAAAAAAAAAAAAGAAAAAAAATTCATTAAAAATCAAAAAATCATTGGAGCATGAACATTTAAACAAATTGGTAGAAACCCACCCAACATACATTGCCACCAAGTTTAAAGTTAATCTGGATGACGGTTTGGAGAAGAAGTCGAAAATGTGAATTTGCATTAGAATGCCCATGGACTTCCATAGTAATCAATAGGAAAGCTGCATTGACCGACAAGTACCAGAATTGAAAAAATCGTTAAAAATCAGGAATCCGCAGCATTCCCACATAGTGTACAACTTTGTTTGACCCTTCTACAAGGAACACATCCACCATGTTTCAGCTTAATCTGAGTGAGGGTTCTGGAGAAGAAGTCGAAAATAGCTATAACACACAAAAATTCATAAAAATTAGGAAAAAATTGCAGCTCCACCAGGTGAACAAATTAAGAACAAGGAGTCCCAGGGAGTGTGTGTGATATCAAAGCAACTGGGTGAGCGGCTTCGGAGAAGAAGATTTTGTAAGATTTACCCCAAAAAGAACAAAAAAATTCATTAAAAATCCAAAAATTCACTGGACCGTGACCATTTGAACAAACTTGGTAGAGACCCACCCAAGGCACATCTCCACCAAGTTTGAAGTGAATCTGGCAGACGGTTTTTGAGAAGAAGTCGAAAAGGTGAATTGTGGACGACGGACGGACGACGGACGGACCCTCAAAAAACCTCAGCTGACTGACAAGTCAGCTGAGGTAAAAATCAACAGAGCGTGACCATTTGAAGAAACTTGGTAGAGATCCACCCAAGGCACAACCCCACCAAGTTTGAAGTAAATCTGGCCAAAATTGTGTAAGTTATAAGCATTACAAGATATTCCCATGTTAAACTTTCCTATCAAAACTTTTGTAAAGATTTTTGAATAAACAAATCATTAAAAAATCCAAAAATCATTGGAACAAACCTGGTAGACACCCACCCAAGGTACATCCCCACCAAGTTTGAAGTAAATCTGGATGACAGTTTTGGAGAAGTTGAAAATGTGAATTAGCATTAGAATGCTCACTGACTTCCATAGTAATCAATAGGAAAGCTGCATTGACCAATAAATACCCGAATTGAAAAAATTGTTAAAAATCATGAATCCGCAACTGATACCTTGTGCCAGGCAAGTAAATTGAAACAGTTGGTCATTCCAAATGAACTCCAAGTATTTTTTGCACCATGGTGCCATTTTGACACAAAAATATGCATCTTTTAAGTCAATGGAAGCCATAAAGCAGTTCAGGGTCATTAGGGATATGGCCATGGCCACAGTCTCCATTTTGAAATGTTGGTATTCAATAACTTGATTCAGTTTCTTCATATTGAAAATAACCCGAAGACTGTTGTCCTTCTTTTCTCTGGTGAAAACATTAGATATAAATTCACCTGGCGCGTTGTCGCATCTCTCAATTACGCTTTTCTGTAGCAGTTTTTAGCTCAGCTGACTTGTCAGTCAGCGGAGGTTATGTGATGGGTTAGGCATCCATCGTCTGTCTGTCGTCCGTCGTACACAATTCACATTTTCCACTTCTCTAAAACCACAAGCCAGATTCACTTCAAACTTGGTGGGGATGTGCCTTGGGTGAGTCTCTACAAAGTTGGTTCAAATGGTCATGGGATAGTGATTTGGGGATTTTTTATGAATTTTTTTGTTCATTTTTGGGGGAAATCTTAAAAAATCTTCTTCTCCAAAACCACTTCTTCTCCGCCAATTGCTTCGAGATTGCATAGGGACACTTCTGGGGACCCCTAGACATTAAATTGTTCAACAGGTGGCGCTGCGATTTTTTAAAAAATTTTTGTGAATTTTTGTGTGTTTTTGCCATTTTTGACTTCTTCTCCAAAAGCATCACTCAATTTACGCTGAAACTTGGTGTAAATGTTCCTGGTAGAAGGGTCACACAAGTTTGTTCCCTAGGTGGCGTTGCTTTGAATCCCTGATTTTTCACGATTTTTTCAATTCGGGTACTTATCGGCCAATGCATACATTCCTACTGATTACTATGTAAGTGAATATCGACACATGTGGTAATTTATGTTTTCGACTTCTTCTCCAAAACCATCTGTCATATTCACTTGAAACTTGGTGGGGATGTACCTTGGGTGGGTCTCTACCAAGTTTGTTCAAATGGTCACAGTCCAGTGATTTTTGGATTTTTTATGATTTTTTTTTTTGTTCTTATTTTGGGCAAGTCTTAAAACATCTTCATATCTGAAACCGCTCATCCAATTGCTTTGATATCACACAGAAACACTCCTGGGGAGTCCTAGTTCTGAATTTGTTCACCACGTGGCGCTGCGATTTTTTTCTAATTTTTTATGATTTTTTTGTGTGGAATTGCTATTTTCTCGACTTCTTCTCCAGAACTTTCATTCAGATTAAGCTGAAACTTGGTGGATATGTGCCTTGTAGAAGGGTCAAACAAAAATGTTCACTAGGTGGTAATGTTGCGGATTGCTGATGTTTAACGATTTTTTCAATTCGGGTACTTTTTGGTAAATGCACCTTTCCTATTGATTACTCTGTAAGTCTATGGGCGTTTTAATGCTAATTCACATTTTTGACTTCTCCGAAACCATCCGCCAGATTGACTTCAAACTTGGTAGCAATGTACCTTGGGTGGGTCTCTACCAAGTTTGTTCAATTGGTCACGCTCCATTGATTTTTAGATTTTTTATGATTTTTTTTTTTTTTTGTTCTTTTTTCGCGCAAGTCTTAAAAAATCTTCTTCTCTGAAAGCGCTGATGCTTTGATATCACACAGGAACACTCCTGGGGAGTCCTAGTTCTTAATTTGTTCACCAGGTGGTGCTGCGATTTTTTCCGGAATTTTTTTAAATTTTTTCTGTGCTATTGCTATTTTTGACTTTTTCTCCAGAACTTTGACTCAGATGAAGCTGAAACTTGGTAGATATGTTCCTTGTAGAAGGGTCAAAGAAAGTTGTTCACCCGGTGGTAATGCTGCGGATTCTTGATTTTTAATGATTTTTTCAATTCGGGTACTTATCGGCCAATGCATACATTCCTATTGATTACTATGTAAGTGAATGTGGACTGCTGTGGTAATTCATGTTTTCAACTTCTCCAAAACCATCTGTCAGATTCACTTGAAACTTGGTGGGGATGTACCTTGGGTGGGTCTCTACCAAGTTTGTTCAAATGGTCACGGTCCAGTGATTTTTTATTTTTTATGATTTTTTTTTTATTTTGTTCATTTTTGGACAAGTCTTAAAAAATCTTCTTCTCTAAAACCGCTCATCCAATTGCTTTGATATCGTACAGAAACCCTCCTTGGGAGTCCTAGTTCTGAATTTGTTCACAAGGTGTCACTGCGATTTTTTTCTCTAAATTTTTATGATTTTTTGTGTGCTACTGCTATTTTCGACTTCTTCTCCAGAGCCATCACTCAGATTAAGCTGAAACTTGCTAGGTATGTTCCTTAGAGAAGGGATAAACAAAGGTCTTCACTAGGTAGTAATGCTGCGGATTGCTGATTTTTAACGATTTTTTCAATTCGGGTACTTTTTGGTAAATGCACCTTTCCTATTGATTACTCTGTAAGTCAATGGGCGTTCTAATGCTAATTCACATTTTTGACTTCTTCTCGGAAACCATCAGCCAGATTGACTTCAAACTTGGTAGCAATGTACCTTGGGTGGGTCTCTACCAAGTTTGTTCAATTGGTTACTCTCCATTAATTTTTGGATTTTTTATGATTTTTTTTTGTTCTTTTTTGGGGCAAATCTTAAAAAATCATCTTCTCTGAAACTGCTCATCCAATTGCTTTGCTATGACACAGAAACACTCCTGGGGAGTCCTAGTTCTGAATTTGTTCACCAGGTGGCGCTGCGATTTTTTTCTAATTTTTTTTATGATTTTTTGTGTGCTACTGCTATTTTCGACTTCTTCTCCAGAACCGTCACTCATATGAAGCTGAAATTTGGTAGATATGTTCCTTGTAGAAGGGTCAAACAAAGTTGTTCACTAGGTGGTAATGCTGCGGATTGCTGATGTTAAACGATTTTTTCATTTTCGACTTCTTCTCCGAATCCATCAGCCAGATTGACTTCAAGCTTTGTAGCAATGTACCAAGGAAGAAGACAGATGTGGAGAAAGCGGAGTCGAAATTACAGCGCAACCGAAATTATGACGCAGGGAAAGAGCGACATCTTACAGCAGGTCTTGGGAGACCGCGTTCACATGGGTGGCATTGGACGAGGGGAAAGGTCACATGTACTGCCGGCCATGTCGCCGATTTCCAGACCTTGCCGGGGGTTGACGATTCACCATGGGTCGTAGGGCAGTGTTGCCAACCCTCCCGGATTCCTCGGGAGACTCCCGGAATTTTATGCTGAAAATACTTGAAAAAGTGTGGATTTTTGACAATTTTGAGTCACCTCCCGGAATTATTCTTATTATCCTTCTATATTTCATATTAATTTATCAACCTCCCGTAATTTTACTTTATCTCCCGGATTTTAAGTTTGGCAGGTTGGCAACACTGTCGTAGGGTCAACAAATTACCGTAAGAGTAGTTTGGACAAACACGATGTCAGCAAAAAAGACATCTCCTGCTGGTGATCTGTCGACAACAAACATGCACGCTTTTACAATTTTCCAGTGTAACTATTAAAAGGATTATTGCACTGACAATGATCATGTGACTTGTTCAGTCAGTGTGAATTGAAAGCAGAATCCTCTTGTGCAAATTTACACTAAATTACAAGTCAAGAAGTTGAACTATTTTATTTTTTGATACCTAGTTACTGTGTTGCATTCATAACAACTCATGAAAGTGCAACATACACTTACGTTACACTTACGTCCATGTAGCTGAAACTTGTATGATATGGCGGTCCACCAAAGTCCATGGCGGACCACCAAATTTTCAAAACTGGTGGTCCTTATGTCCCCCTTCTGAAAACCTTAAAATCTACCCCTGCAATCCCAAACTAGTTCATCTTATGGTACATAAGCATGCATTATTTCAACCTCTTAACTCAAATTCTTTTGGAGTTATTGTGTCCGCGTCAATTTTACACGACATGCCCACAAGACCTTGAAAAATAGGTCAGGGTCACCCATCTGCAATCCCAAGCAAGGTTTTATATAGGAACATCTTCAGGAACAATTTCAACTTCCCAAGTCAAATCTTTCTCGAGTTACCGCATCCGCAACGCACGAAGAAGAAGAAGGAGGAGGAGGAGGAGGAGGAGGAGGAGGAGGAGGAGGAGGAGGAGGAGGAGGAGGAGGAGGAGGAGGAGGAGGAGGAGGAAGAAGAAGAAGAAGAAGAAGAAGAAGAAGAAGAAGAAGAAGAAGAAGAAGAAGAAGAAGAAGAAGAAGAAGAAGAAGAAGAAGAAGAAGAAGACACAATTATCACAAATTAACGAGCTGGGAATTATATGACAAAAATCCATCCATGTTTTTCTGACATTTTTATCTTTTTAATGCCGTTCACGGAATTTTAAAATACCAAAATGCTAATTTTTTAAGACTTAAAAATGCTAATATGAAAAATAGAAGGATTTATAACTGTGATCGCTAAAGCCCAGGTCGACGTGCAAGGCACGTCGACAAAAAGGATAACCTAGCCAAGATTTCGGTGCCCAGTTTTATTTAATACAAAGAGAAACTTAACAAACCTAGTTCTGTAAGCCCCTGTACCGTTTGAACACTATCAAGTCCGATATTCTAAGAGCAAAGTCCTATTCCGTACCATTCACTGAAAAACTGTATTGTTCTAAATCATAATAGCAAATTAATTTATGAAAGGAACAAATCATATTCATAAAATTTGAAATTTAGAAGAAAGTTTTAGGCATTATTAGCCTTTAAAAAATCGGGTCATCAGCGGGGAACCAGCGCAAGACTTGTTTCGGTGCCATTAATCCCCGGACAAGTCATTCTGCTAACTGGCGGCACCATGTTTGCATTTCCAATACAAACATCCCGAGCTGATGTACAGTGAAACGTCATTATAACGACACTCAGATATCCGACATATTCAATATAGTGACACAAATTTTCATGGGAAAGTGTTTATTTTCTTTGTTATCTGACTCGTTTATCTGACATATTCAGTTATCCGACACATTTCTCAGGGAACAGATGGTGTCATTGTAACCAGTTTTCACTGTATTACGGAATAAAGCGAATATGATGTTCCTTAGTTAATAGGCCTACTTAAAAACGTAGCCCACATGACATAAATATGATAAAACTACACCTAACACTCATGATTAGGCCTAGCAAAAATGAATAAAATAATAAACTATCCCACACTTACCTACAGCGCCTGGTCTTACAACTCACCCGACGAGGCCTACCTAACGGACTGATCAGATCAAACTGATTAAACCAGCCTTTCAACTTCAATGTTCAAGTAAAACGCAAATATAACGACGTGACGTAAAGGAGTCACGCTATTAATTGCGTCACACCTGACAACTGGTCAGATCTTCGTTGTCCCGTTTCAGCAATAAAAATAGGCCTATTTATTATAAACTCGCTGTATTTCACAGCCGATGAAATCACTACTAATGGGTAGATCTGTATTAATAACGAATCAATTACATAAGATTTAATGTAATTTTTTTAAATTCTAGGTTTAAAAAGCCAAATGAATTAACAAACGGGTCATTAGTGGGAAACCTTGAACTGAAATTACCGCCATGAGGCATTTTAACTCTCAATCTCGAATCATCTAAGATGCATTACAAGTTAGGGGTTGGGTTGGGTTGGGCGGTGGGGGGGGGGGGGCACTGTGCCTTTTGGAGCAACTATTCTTCTATTCATGTACCTTTTTTCTTTCATATTTTAACTAAAACCTTACTAATTATATCTGAAATCTAATTAAATGAGCAGTTCTATGTAGATATATAAATTGCTAAGTAAAGTTAGATAATAATAATAATAATAATAATAATAATAATAATAATAATAATAATAATAATAATAATAATAATAATAAAATACACATGTCTGATACCCTCTGCGGCTGGGACCCAGCTCGAGGCATTCTCCCAACCCCTAGTAGTTTCTACTCCACAGAGAGGAAACCAGGCATGTGAATATTAGACCATAAAATTTATTATTTTAAAAACCTTAATGTAAGTCATGTAGGCCTATCTGGTGCATAAGAAACACATAAGATAAATATAACTATGCAGCATGTAAGAAATTTTTGATATTTAAATTATTTATGATGTAATAGAGAGCCAGAACATATTAAAATTGGAGAAGCCATATTTCAAAACAAATTCTGGATGTCTGCAACAAAAAGTGTTAAAATATTTTTTCAAGAGCCTTGTTTCATAACCTCTTGATATAAGTTTATTGTAAGTAAATTTAACTCTAAATGCAAAATCTAAAATTTATCCGAAACACGACTGAAATGTAATATTTGAGATAAAAAAGTATTATAACCCAATTTCACTGAGATATTACTATCTGGAAAAGGATAATTAACAACTTCAAAATTGAAATCATCTATTTTGTGATAAATTTTAGTCACAAAACTATTATCAATTATCTTAATATCTAAATCTAGAAATACATCATGATAAGGATCGACATCATTGCTCTTTAAAGGAATTTCTTTGGGGTAAATTTTATTAGCAATTTCGAAGAAATTTTCAACGTTTGGGCAAGCGATATCATCAATATATCTTGAAATGAAGGACATTTTTTTAGCCAGGTGAAAATCTGTTTTCATTAGATTTTGCATGAATTCAAATTCAAGCCATGTTAAATACAGATCAGCAAGTAAAGGAGAGCAATTACTACCCATCGGGATTCCATTTATTTGTTGAAATATGTGACATCCAAATGTAACAAATGTATTATCTAAAAGAAAATGAATTGCATCTATAAGTTGTCCTATAGTGTAAGATTTCCAGTTATTTTCCTTCTTCATTTTTTCTGACCAAAATGATGTTTTATTAAAAACATTGATATTTATATATTTGTGAGCCGAATGTTTGAACATTTTGATAATTATTTTTTCCAATATTAATTTAACTTTTTGAAGAGGTAAATTAAATTATGGCATATTCTCCTGAACTTTGTTCACTTTTTTCACGAGGGTTGGAGCTACCTACCCTGCTAATCATGGATCATAGGATTTTGAATCATTACTTAGTATTCAAACTCAACAGCTGTTGTTTTCGAGGGTTGAGAAATAGGAAACAAATGGTCGTTTTGATAATCCTGTCAGTCATCCTCAGTTGAGGACCAGTGCCCGGGCCCCTGGCCCAGACCTTGATTTGCCTGACCATCCGGGCCTTGGCACAGAAGGCCACAGAAGACCGCCCCTTCTGAACTGAAGCACCGCTGCAGATGCCAACCTCACACCAGACCCTGCTCGCTCTCTCCGCCACCCTCCCCCCCCCCCCCCCCACACCCCAACCTTGCACTACAGACACAACCAACTGTGAACGCAACATAAAATGCAGATAGTAGATACTGCACTTCATAAGGGTATGGACACTCTTATCAATCACTGTGGCACGAACTCGTGCAGCGAACGGTTCCACACACACACACACACAGGCGTATATAGTGCTATTCTCCTTTACGTAAATGACTTACCTAATTCTGTGACAAACATAGCAAAACTGTTCGCTGACGATACTAAGCTCTACTCAGCTATAGACTCATTTCAAGACTGTGCTCGAGTTCAGGAAGACCTAAACTCTTTAGCTGCTTGGTCAAAAACTTGGCTCATAAAGTTTAATGCAAATAAGTGCGTGGTTCTGCGTATTAAATCTAGTATTGAATACATGTATTCGCTTGATGGTGAATACCTACAAGAAGTTGATAATTATAAAGACCTGGGAATAACCGTTAGTAACAATCTAAAACCAGCTGCACATATTGCAATTATAACTCAGAAAGCTATACAAAAAATAGGAATTATTCAGCGTTGTTTCTCCAATTTTAATAGTAATACCATAACTACCTTATATAAAGCAATAATCAGGCCTGGACTGGAGTATGCCAGTCCAGCCTGGAATCCATTTTATGCTAAAGATATTTCTAAATTACAAAACGTACAGAAAAGGTGCCTCAGGCTGGCTAAGGGAGATGTAAATTTAGAACCTCTGAAAGATAGGCGTGATAGGCAAGACTTGGTTGAAGTTTACAAAATCATGACAGGAAAAAGCAAAACTAAAAGCGATTTGTTCTTCTCGCAACCATCCAGACAACTAAGAGGACATCACCTGAAAATATACAAAGAACAAGCCTCAACAGACAGCAGGAAACATTCCTTTACTCACAGGATAGTGGACGCCTGGAACGCATTGCCTGAGGACACCATATCACGACAGAATACGAATGCCTTCAAGGCGAACCTGAAGGGCACCTCGATCGAGGGCTAAGATTTGCAAGTATCAAGTAAGTAAGTATAGGAGCTCCATGTGACGACGTTGTGGTTTTAGGCCCATCCGCCACCATCTTATTAGCACAAATAATTGACTGCACAGATGAATACACAATATTTTATTGCAGATATGGCCCTATGTGGGTTATTGAACGCACAGATGTTCCAGGTCCACTCTCTTAATCCACTACTACTCCTCCCCCCCCCCCCCCCCTGCGTATATTAGCACGGAAGCTTGACTGACTGAACGTTACGAGCGCCTGTGCACACACACACTGTGACACACACACCTTCTCATGCATGGCTGGTGATCAGAACAAGGTTATGCTAAAAATAGCTTAAATTAAATGTAAACTGACGTCACTACCAGTACTATTTCACCGTTGCTTGATACAAGGGCAGCTGGGGTCTCCCCCAACGTCCAAAGTGGGCCACTCTTGACCCAGCTGCCATACGCATTGCCTTTTATTAAAGCAAAGAAGAAAAGAAAGGAACTGAGATCAGGCAATTTCCAGACTAACATATACATCATTCCACTTTATTCCATGCATGCATGATTTTGAGAAATAATTTAGATTTAGATCATCAGGATACTACAGGCTTTAGCTGTTAGTGTTACTGTATTAGCTGAATTGAACTGAACTGAACTGTATGTATCCGGATGAAACGTTTACGCCCCAAGTTTCCAAGTTTCCCTGACTTGTGTTACTGTATTAGCTGAATTGAACTGAACTGAACTGTATGTATCCGGATGAAACGTTTACGCCCCAAGTTTCCCTGACCCCACATTCGCAAGTCAGGGCGGGAGTAGTGTTCACGACTTGATCACTGCATGGACCTACTGTTTAAGGTCCATGATCACTGGATATGACGTTATAATAACGTCGTTAAATACTAGTGTATATTGCGAGGATAGCCCCGGCCCATGGCATATGACTCCACCGCAGACTGTCAGCCACCTGTCCTGGGGCTAACCAGAAATATGACTCTTTTTATGAGACACGCAATCACGGTTACGAAAAATAATGAACTTCATATTGTCTTTAGTTTTAAATTAGTTATGGCGGCCTAGTGTTGACAATTATGAATTAAGGCAAGACTTAGACACAACATGTACAACAAATGTTACATACATACATAAATAGTGTTGCCAAGCTGTAACCATGGACCTATTATCCGATAATAGGTCCATGCTGTAACTAGTAGAAGTTAGAGCTCATCCTCACCTGCCGGAGCCTTGGCCATTTCAGTGTTTCACTTTCCGACCTGACTCAGCTTGAGACTGTTTCTGTTCTGATGTTGCAACTTTCCGTACCCTGGGCCTGGGTATAGACTTCGAATCACCGTGACGTCCGTCGTCACTGTACTTCTTCGTCTCCAAACACTGCACAATGAGTATGTCAGTTCCACACTGGCCCTGCAAACGCCATCCTGTCAACTGTGTGTTCCCGCTGTAATAATAGAAGATAGAACGGCCCAGTGATTTCCCGTGTTTTTGGTTTCGCATCGAAATATCCAATGTTGAACCTAGTCGTCATGAGCCAAAACCCGTCGATTGAAATGAGCAGTCACTCTGCCATTGTACTTGTGTCTCGCGGATACCATGTTCGGACAAAGCTGACAGCAGCAGTGACTGAGTGATGTATTACGCTACCAGATCCTACTAATTCAACCCGAAAAAAAATGTAAACAAGGTTTTACTCCAGCATGGAGCTACTATAGTAGCTCCATGACTCCAGTAATTCAACCTGGGAAAACATATAACAAACAGCTGAGCTACGACCTTGCGGTTCATACATGCATTATACATCAAAATGTTTAAAACATTTTTTTTTTACGTCAAATAAACACCAGAAAATATGGGCACTAGTGGGTAATTTTTCAGCAAATTTGCCATGGCAACCAGCTCTGCATAGGGCTACTTGCAATATCATTGCCTTGCGCGGTGACTCGGCGTACTCACATTGTAGCCATGTGTATTCAGTCACTACACTGAGTATATTGAAAGCTGACCTGTCAATAAATACTGCACACTGTACCTGTCTGTTTCAGGAAAAAAATGTTCCTGTGGTCATAATTATGTGATGACAGCCCCCTGTAACTGTTAGGGTCATTCCTAAGATGTAGTATACAATCTACCCGGAAGTTAACCGAATTACTCACTAACTTCTGGAAATCACTTGTTCCCTTAAGGGGAACAAGTGATTTCCAGAATTATCAAATAATTGATCTTTGAAGATTGGAAATATTGTTTTGTGTACCAATCATGCAAAAAAGTTTGAACTGGGGCCTTTATTTTTCCCTAACATCCATATGTTATGTAATAAACCAGAATGCATGAGCAAAAAACTGAAAAATTTTATCTGCATGTTGGAGGGGTATGCTGCCCGCCCCCCCCCCCCCCACGTCATCCCAATTATGCATATAGTAAATTGTGGTTTTGACAAGGAAAATAGCGTGAACTTCCATAAAACAAATACATGTCATGTTGGTATATAAACTTTGGAATTGAATACGGTGACTAACTGAACCTCCATGCCCTCTCAGACACAGAATTTTGCCCATAGTTGAAATCACCATCCATCTAAACTGAGCCCTCTGTTCTCTTTAACAGTGATATCCTATTTCTGCAGTTTTCATAGTCATGAGTGTGCTCTCCACAAGCAACCCATGGCATCAGTTAAAATAGCATTTTCTTCAAGCAAAGACCGAGACTATTTACTTTTGGCAAATTTTAAAAGAGAGGAGCAAAAATATGTTTTCTTGGGTCAGATGGATTTCAGGGAAAATGGATTTTCCTTAAAGTTCCTTAAAATATAAATGTTTTGAATAGCTAGTATGAAAACACATGTATTGAAACTTATTGTACACCCATTTCACTCTTTTTTGTGGTATATTTTCCCACGTTATTTTCTCAGTTTTCATCAAGTAAAATATTTTTACAAAATTTTCTTTGTTCTTGGTACCAAAGAACATTATGTGTAAATATATAACAACTGAGATACTAATGAGCTTCAAAACAAGAATCTTACACGTAATATTTTGAATGAGCACTGACCTGTCTGGCATACTGGTGAGGGTAGATTTAAGAATGACAAGACATTCCAGTTTTAAGAACTACTGCTACGGTACTGACACGCAATATTTTTCTTTAAAACACAATGATGAACTCATCAGTTTTGCAAATATTTATGAAGTTACACTTTCTTTACCTGTTTAATTCTGGCGTCCGGAACATTCACACACTTCACACTCTGATGAGCTTACCTGATGCTCCTTTTACTGTCACTAATGTAAATACAAAACATTCAAATGACAAATAATTCAAAACAAACACCACTTATCATCCAAAAATCATTACTCGGGATGTAAAAATTAATTTATGAAGTTGATATTAAAATTGGAATAACTTTCTTACTGCTACAACCACATTAAATTTGCCTCGCGGGTAAGATTTCAAATGTTCCTACATTTTAAGACAAAGATTGAAATTGTGGAAAGACACATTTTGTCATATGTAAACTGGTGACGTATTTTTTTTTAATTCAGTCTAATAATTGTGCTTTTATATTGAAGAAATATGGGTTGCCTTTTTTCTGAACTACACCATCGTGCTCAGGTGCCCCATAAATTTAAAACCATTATTGAATTGCAGTATATACTGTGATTTGACCCAAAAATAAGCATTAAAGCATGAATAATAATGGCCTACGTGACTAACAAACTGTCAATTTTGTACACAGAAGTTTTCTCTCAGAAACAAACTTGTTTATCATTATGATCGCTTCACGCTACACGTGACGCAGAATTTTGCATGACTTTTATGATCATGACGACGGAACCCAATGCACGCTTGCACGCCTCACGCAAAACTGATGACATCATATAATGCATTGCCGAAGCTTTCAACTACTATACAGAGTTCCTAAACTAATCTCAGCTATGTTACATGCAAATAATGTCACACATTCACATTTGATTTCACGTTATTTACCTGAAAGGCGAACAGGGAGCGGGGGGAGCACATATTTGATCTCCGATGAGTCCCGTTTCCGTTTCTATCTCAACTTGAGAATGTGTACAAACCCTAATGTGCTCATAGATTGATCCTTCTTCTTTTTTTTTTCGATACCCAAATCTGGAATATATTTTAACTTATCACATCAACACTATTCCCAATGAAGTGGCAAAGTCTCTTGCTGTAGGCTGGGGAAGTTCCTTGACACCAAGAACTGGTAAATTCAAAATTCAAAACTCAAACACACAAACCATAGCCTGCAACACAAAAGCAATTTATGACCTTGAAGGAAATTTTCCGTTGCTTTTGTGTTCAGGCCTACATTTTGTGAGGAATTGCAGAGTTTTCCTTACTACCTCCTATGTGTTACTTCTCCCAGGTACAAAAAGCCACCTGGTCACCATCAAGTTATACGAAACGTATGGTAGCCTAAGTTGATTCCTCGTGTGCTTATCGGTTGAATCTATAGTATTGATTATCCAAATCGTGAATAGATTTTAATTTACTGTATTAACATTATTCCCAATGAAATGAACAAATTTCTTGATGTAGGCTGGGAAAGCTCCTTGACACCAAGAACTAGTAAGTTCAAAACTCACACACACAAACAATAGCCTGCAACACAAAAGCAATTAACGAACTAGAAAAGATGATTTGCTGCATAGCAAATCAGTGTGTGTGTCTTCAAACCATATTAGTATGGCAATGTACAACTATTCCATAACACAGGAGCAGAAGTTGGAATAATATCTCTATGTGTTATAGCTTTGACGTCATTCAAGATATAAATTTTCTAATGGTGCTATATAGCATATTTTAAAGTGGTGCAACTTTTATCCTTTGGTACTTCACATTCCATTAAGCTTATGGCTGCATGCAAATTTCAAAGTCCAAATGACCTTGACCTTTGACCTTTACAGGCTACATGTAAATTGCAGTGTTACAATACCCACAATATAACCAAACATGAACCAAATCGGATGAAAATTGACCAAGTTATGGCAAGATGAAACTTTCAAAGGGCCAATGTCAATGACCTTGACCTTTGCCTTTTTGAGGTTACACGTTCTTATAAAAATGTGCAGTGTAGCAATACCTACAATTTTAGTCCAACATGATTAGAATTGGATGGAGATTGGCCAAGTTATGACTGGATAAAAATTTCGAAGGTCCACGTGACCTTGACCTTTGAACTTAGGAGGTCACATGTAAATTTCAAAAATGTGCAGGGTTATAATAGCTACAATTTGAGCCCAACATGATCAAAATTGGATAAAAATTGACCAAGTTATGGTTCGAAGAAAGCCACCATCGAAAGTGGCCTTTGACCTTGCGATGACCTCTACCTGAAGTGAACCTTAACCTCAAAATGACATTTTGGCTTAAAATTGACCTTTGACCTTGACATGACCTTTAACCTTGACATGACCTTGGCATTTGAGATGACCTTTACCTTGCTATGATCGAACTCCTATACACTTGGAACCACATCTACTATAGTATATAAGATATTGAAGATTTAAAACTTTAATTAGCCCTCATTTGCATAATTTTGAAAAGCATGACCTCTCATTATAAAAAGGCCAGACTTTATCTATAGAAGTATAATTGTGCCAAGTTTGGAGTTTCTACATATAATACTTTTCAAATGAAATGTCGGACAAATTTGCCTGTAAAGAAAGAAAGAAAGAAAGAGAGAGGGAGAGAGAAAGAAAGAAAGGAAGAAAGAAAGAAAGAAAGAAAGAAAGAAAGAAAGAAAGAAAGAAAGAAAGAAAGAAAGAAAGAAAGAAAGAAAAGTGTGCGTTGACACACACACTTTAACTAAAATGAAATGATCCGTTGCTTTTGTGTTTAGGCCTATATTTTGTGAGGAATTGCAGAGTTGTCCTTACTACCTCCTATGTGTTACTTCTCCCAGGTACAAAAAGCCACCTGGTCATCATAAAGTTATGTGAAACGCATATTGTAGCCCATGAAAAACATGGTTTGCGATATCTATTGTCAGTGGCCTGTCATCCCCCAAACTGTAGAATACTTCCGTACACATTGCCTCCTAATTTGAACACTCAAAGGGGCAGATGCCTACATGCAATTAGCGGACATGCGTTCTCATTTCTGCTTCTTGTATCCACACTCCAAAAATAACGGATTCTGTTATTCCTGCTCATGCGTGCAGATTTAAAAAAAAAACAAAAACAAAAAAAAACTATAATGCACTCTTCTACATGCTACTGGATAGATCGATCCATGTCCCAAACTTATAAGGTGATATTTGAAAAAAAAACTACCATCTATAATAGTTTTGAAGCTATTCAAAATTTTAATTTTGTGTATTTGCCTAATTTGCATGAATTATAAGCCTAGAAGAACTTTGGATTATTGTTCATTGGATGGGGCTATGCCACAAACCCATAAATTGAAGTAGGAATGGCACCTCTATAAAAGTTTTGAAGCTATTAAAGATTTACATTTTGCATATTCACCTAATTTGTATAAATTAAAATCCTACAACTTTGGTTCATGGTTCATTGGATGCCGCTTTGCCACAAACCTACAAATTGAAGTTGGAATGGCATCTCCAGGTACAATAGTTTTGGAGATATTAAACTTTTAGATTTTTCTATGCCCCTTATTAGCATAATTTGAAATTCTACAACTATATACTGTCCATTATAGTGGCAAGTGTCACAAAGGATTCAGGATTCAGGAGTATTTATTTGACCAAAATAGTTACAATTGGATAACATTCATTAAACACAAAGGTACATAAAATTCAACTGAAGATATAAACATAAATAGGTCAGGGAGACACACA
>OZ026621.1:48149206-48151481 GCA_964020975.1 Hermodice carunculata | reverse complement strand
TGGCTGCATTGATTGAATAGCTTTGTCTGTTTGGTAATTAATTATAAATTAATGTTTTCTTTCTGGACACCAGTCAGTTCAGCGGCTCTTAAAGAAAACATTTTGGGCTACATTATTTATATACAACTACACAGTCCAGGAAATTTCTTTCTTTCTTTCTTTCTTTCTTTCTTTCTCTTTCTTTCTTTCTCTTTCTTTCTTTCTTTTTCTTTCCTTTCTACTTAAACTTGTCCTACATTTCATTTGAAAAGTATTACACATAGGAACTCCAAACTTGGCACAATTATACTTCTATACATGAAGTCTGGCCTTTTTATAATGAGAGCTCATGCTTTTCAAAATTATGCAAATGAGGGCTAATTAAAGTTTAAATCTTCAATATCTTATATACTATAGTAGATGTGGCTCCGAGTGTACAGGAGTTCGGTCATAGCAAAGTAAAGGTCATCTCAAATGTCAAGGGTCATGTCAAGGTCAAAGGTCATGTCAAGGTCAAAGGTCAATTTTAAGCCGAAATGTCATTTTGAGGTATAGGTTCACTTCAGGTAGAGGTCATCTCAAGGTCAAAGGTCATTTCAAGGTCAAAGGCCACTTTCGATGGTGGCTTCTTCTAGCCATACTTGGTCAATTTTTATCCAATTTTGATCATGTTGGGCTTGAATTGTAGCTATTTTAACCTTGCACATTTTAAAATTTACATGTCACCTCTGAAGTTCAAAGGTCAAAGTCATCTGGACCTTTGAAAGTTTCACTCAGCCATAACTTGACCAATTTCCATGCAATTCATATCATGTTGGACTCAAATTGTAGGTATTGCAACACTGCACATTTTCTTAAGAACATGTAACCTCAAAAGGGCAAAGTTCAAGGTCATTTGGCCCTTTGAAGGTTTCATCTTGCCATAACTTGGTCAATTTTCATCTGATTTGGTTCATGTTGGTCTTAAATTGTGGGCATTGTTACATTGCGTAATTTACACCTGACCTGTAAAGGTCAAAGGTCAAGGTCATTTGGACTTTGAAATTTGCATGCAGCCATAAGTTTAATGTAATGTGAAGTACCAAAGGATAAAAGTTGTAGCATTTAATATTTACAACTTTTTGAAGGCACACAGATTTGCGTTGAAGCAAATCTTATTTTCTAGTTTTCATGTTGTTTTCTCTGCTTCAAATTTCACCATCACGTTATGAATTGTTTTCTTTCCCTTTTTAAAGTGTGTGTGTCAGCACACACTTTTCTGTTTTTCTAGGAATTCTTTATTTCTTTCTTTCTTTCTTTCTTTACAGGCAAATTTGTCCGACATTTCATTTGAAAAGTATAACACGTAGAAACTCCAAACTTGGCACAATTATACTTCTATAGATAAAGTCTGCCTTTTTTATAATGAGAGGTCATGCTTTTCAAAATTATGCAAATGAGGGCTAATTAAAGTTTTAAATCTTCAATATGTTATATAGTATACAGTCCATTCCACCTAACTTGAGCTCTGGGAGCCGTCTCATTAGTTGTGACCAGAGTGCTGATGGCCAAACAGCCTATCACTGACCTCTTTGTACTGCCACTCAACCCGGCTGCTATAATTAGTGGTGTTTGTAAACAGGTTCACATGGGTGCTGCTGTAGACATTTTGGGTTTTATTTTCACTTTGTAGCGTCAAATAATTGGATTTTTTACAAAATTATCCGACTAAAGGGACATCGTTTTACTGTGGAGCTGGCCCTGCTATGTGTCTGCCACCCCACCAAACACACATGACCAGTGACAGTGAATGATTGGTATCAAATGGCCAGCTTATTCCAAAGTACTGGCAAGTGTAACATCAAAATAAACCCTATCCTTTCCTCCTTAGTTTATGTGTATTTTATTATTAATCCAACAGATTTCACTCATAATCTAGAGCCTTTATCAACATTGTAAGACCTTTGGATATTTTTACATGGGTGTCACATCTCAATTAAACTGCAAACAAGCCATAATCCTGGTATATATTTTACAAGATGCGACATCAATATGACCCTTTGAAAATGCAGCATCCCTTGACTCATTCAGGACAGAAGTCTGCATTTACTGTCAGTAAAATTTGTATCAAAGGGATATAATGAGGGGGTTCTGATTTGAAATTTCTGACAATCATAATAGAATATAATATCTGCTCATGATTTGTGATATTCTGACCTTTTTTATTTGTTTCACACAGTGTATTAGTAATGCAAATTTGAAAGAATTAGCAAAGAGCATATCCTTTGGGTTCATCACTGAACGAGTTAATTTTGTC
>OZ026621.1:48129206-48146706 GCA_964020975.1 Hermodice carunculata | reverse complement strand
CATTTTGAATTTTTACAAGAATCAAGACACCCTGTTCTTTTTTAGGCCATTTTAAAATTTCGCTGAGTAACCAATTCATCTGCCAATCCTCTTCTCTTTCACTCGTCGGAGACCTTCGATTGTATGCTTTCCTTTGAGGCAGTTCATCAGTGAATATAACTATAACATGCGCCTCCACCAAATGGTCAATCATTTGGTCAATAATAGGCCCTGATAGGATATCTTCAGGATCTTCCATAGTGGTGCACGCAAAAACGTTCAAGTTACAATAATCTTCTAGTGCCTTTTTTATTCTTTCGTACCCCAGCGTTTGTTTTGTGGAGGCAATCAAAGCAACATCATATCCATCAGCACTTTCTGAAATTCCATACTTAAATTTTAAAATTGCACGGAAGTTTTCCTCTAAAATAGTAGTTGTTTCTACTTGAAGTTGTCCAGCATTTGGAAATGCAGCATTTATAATAACCTTGTGCAGTGTTGCAAGTTGTATGTTTTTTAGAGATTTTTCATTTTTTGCACAGTCACACAATAATTTCGGAATGTAAGCACATGCATGGGGGAATTCTCCTTGTCTGGCATACAGATTTATCAACTCTTCCAAACATGTATATATACTCCCTGAGTGTCTTAATGTTTGTTTTATTGCTTCCTTAGCCTTCTTTGGGTTATTCACAATGACGTTCAGATAGCTTTTCTCACTCTTCAGCTCAAGGTTTGTGGGATCCTTATGTATTTCCTTGTTAAAGTACTTATCCAGTTTTGCATATGCAACTTTAGATCGTATCCTTGCTTTCACAGCATATTCAACTGACTTTTTGAACATTTCCATTACATCTTTATCACTGTCATTACCTTCTCTAAAAAGACCCCACTGTTCATAAAGGTAGGCTCCATCGCTTGAATTATAGTTAGTTCTCGTGGCTGCTATAAAGCAGTCGCGGGCCTTCTCAAACTCTTGCAATGATACATAGCATCTAGCTAAGTCAACCAAATAGGGGCAGGTGACTTTGAAGGTAATTTTGTTTGCTTCTTCAAGATATTTTACCGCTTTTTCTAAATAGGTCTTTGAATGTCCATCCAATGCTGTTGGGTTGCTAGCTTTCAAGACATCAAAACGACTCTGGTACTGCTGACAAGGCACCTGCTCGTTATCACGCTTTCTCCTTGGCAGAACAGTTTTCACCTGTGCGCCGGATATTACCCGACTTTCATCTAAAGAAGGTTGACACCCACTTCGCTTGTTAATAACACTTCTAGGAATCCTACTACCACCTTGTGTTTCCAGCTGGAAATCTTCCTCTTGACCATCCATGGTCGGGTTACCTGGTGCTTCAGCATTTACTGAACACCCTGCCATAAGTTGTTCTATGCCACCATAGACACAATCACTGCCATCACGATATCCTGGCTGAACATGGCAATCACCCACATACTGATTTGTTGCATGTGGCGTATTTTGCTTTTTCTGTTTTCGGTTCTTTTTCTTGCGCCCACTCGGTTTTCGATATAATTCTGCTTCTGGCAAGTCGGATTCAATATGCCACAGTGCCTTGTTTGCAAGAGCTAGCTGATGTAACACAACATGTCGTGTTGGGCAAAGCCTTAAGGCATATTCAAAAATAGTGATGGCCTCTTTGAAATTCCCTGCTTGTCGAAAATGTCGCCCAACCCTTTCTAGCACATGGGGATCCGTGGGATTACATTTAATGGCATCATCCATACACTGTTCACATGTCAATCTGTCTGGGAGCGCTCTGTGTCTTTCAGACTTATATCCGCTGGTCTCATACTTTTTATATGCATCACCCAATTCACACCATGCTCTTCCGACTAATTCTGCTGATTGGCCTGAAATAACTTTTTCCAGGTGGCTTTTTATCCTTATAAAATATGTGTCTGGATCAAAGGTATTCAATTCAGAGCCTAATGATTCGAAGTTCCCTTTATTCAGCATTTGATTATATTTTTGTGCCAAAGAACAATGCCAGAGAAAGCGTTGGTTTTCTGTCCCCGCCTCTTCATTATCAAGTGCTTCATGGTAGAGGTCTATTGCTTTCGGATAAAACTCGTAGCCAAAACTTCCATAAAAGAAAGCATATTCGGCCTTTGCAACTGCATGCAGCCGCTCATACAATGGCTTACATGAATGTAAAAGTTCTAGCTTTCCCAAAGTCTTTCTTCTTTCTTCAAATTCACCTAGTTTTTTTAGCATGTACATACTTCCAGTCAATGCTATTAGATTATATGGTTCTTTTTCTAGCACCTTTCTGTATGTGTCTAAAGCGAGCTGTTCCTCGTCCATTTTTTTGTAAATAAATGCTAGCATGTTTTCTGCTCGCACGTCCAATTTCCAAATATCTGGTTCATATTGTTTCAAACCTTCAAGAGCAGTCCGTTGTTTCATCAAAGTGCCTCTTCCTAGTTCTTTTGACTTTTTTCCTTTGATAGTTTTTTCCGCAAGGAAATGGCTTGGGTAATCCTGTTCATTTTCGCATGGACGCATTCCCTGGGAGTACTGTGGTCTCAATTCACTAGGTACCGCCATCCTATCTGAAAATATAATGCACATGCTCACACGATCAGAACACTTATTGCTTATCAGATTTGATCTTTATCAGCCTGACCCTTGCTAAAGTTGAATATGGTGAATGGACCTAAAGTCTAATGAATGTGTAGCATCAGCATAAATTCTTACAAAAGTACCTGTACACATCTGGTCTTGGAGCAACTTATACAAAAATAGCCGACCTGACAAACATCAATTTCTTCTAATACCCATTTGTAACCTTATGCATATGACATATCACTTTCCTAGCAAATGATTTTGGCGGCACCCAGCAACACAAGCAAACTGATGCTTTGTAGGCACAGTGATAGACTCTTCTTGATAGGTTTGTGTTTCCGGGATACTAAAGTCTATTAAAATATTATCATTAGTTAAATGTACGCCATTGTTTCAAGTGTTCCGTGGCTGTGCAATCAAAATGATCACTGTTACTGTACATATATTTCATGTAAATAAATTTTCATGGCTTTTGCATTTCAATGATTTTATAACTAGAGGTGAGTTTTTTGTTCGAAAAACATTATACGTCCCCCACGCTAGGGCCTCTCACCAGACGCCACCTTTCTAAGATTGCAACCATTCTACTGCAAAAAGTTTGACCTTGACCTTTGAACTCCAATGTCACCTCTTAGCAAATTTAAGGGTCTCACCTGGGTAAATAAAGACAAAAAGGTGATGGAATTCAATCATAGCAATATGAAGATGTGGCAGGGAAACAATTTTACTTGTCAAGGCATTGTGACCTTGAACTATGAGTTGAAGGTTATCCACAATCAGATGAAAAAAGATCACAAAATCTATGGGGTATCTTTACCATGAGTTCCAAGTGATTCTGGCTTACGGTTCTGAAAAAATCAAAATCTTTCGCCACTTGATGGCAGCAAAATTGTGCTTTTTCCTTAATCAATAAACCCTGATTACTAGTATAAACAACACCCTTATCACCAAAAGAGGTCAAGTCTTGCATTCCCGGTACCATGCTACAGTCACCCATCTACAATCCCAACCTAGTTGGTATTATGGAACATAAACAAGCAAAATTGCAACCTCCTATGTCAAATCCTTGCAGATTTGTTGCATGGTTGTCAGTTTTAGATGACATGCTCACGTGACCTTGAAAAATATGTCAAGGTCACCCATCTGCAATTCCAAGCAAGAGCATATATAGGAACATCTTCACATAAAATTTCAACTTTCCAAGTCAAATTTTCCTTGAGTTATCATGTTCACATTGATTTTAGACGAAAATATGCCAACGTGACCTTGAAAAATAGGTCAAGGTCATACATCTGCAGTTACAAACAAGGTCTTACAAAAGTCTACGAACATAATCACACAAAATCTCAACCTCTTTAAGTCAAATCTTTCTAGAGTGCATCTGCAATGATTTTTAGAAATTGGCAACGTGACCTTGAAAAAGGTCAAGGTTACCCATCTACAATCCCAACCCAGTTCATAATTTGGTATATACTCATGCAAAATTTCAAGCCCTTAAGTCAAATCCTTGTGGAGTTATTGCGTCCGCGTCAGTTTTACATGACATGCCCATGTGACCTTGAAAAATAGGTCAAGGTCACCCATCTGCAATCCAATCCTAGTTCGTATTATGGTACATAATCATGCAAAATTTCAACCTCTTAAGTCAAATCCTTGCAGAGTTATTGCGTCCGTGTCAATTTTAGATGACATACCCATGTGATGTTGAAAACAGGTCAAGGTCATATATCTGCAGTTACAAGCAAATTCTTACAAAAATCTTACATAGAAACATAATCACACAAAATATCAACCTCTTAAAGTCAAATCTTTCTCGAGTGTATCTGCATTGATTTTTAAAAGTGGCCATGTGACCTTGAAAATAGGTCAAGGTCACCCATCTACAATCCCAACCTAGTTCATAATTTGGTACATAATCATGCAAAAACAAACAAAAAATCCAAACAAGCGGGCTGTGTGAACAGCCCATGCTCAGCTGACCTAGACATTCATCACACTTGCAGCTCTGTGAACTTGGGAAAGGATCAAGGTCACCCATGTTCTGAGAAAGTATGACCTTCATACAAGAACACTAACACGTGCAACATCAAAGTTCAAGTAGTTTTAAAGTTATAATAAAGAGTAAAATTCATGTATGTTGCACTGTGATCCCACAAACGAGGTCAAGGTCATTTATATACTGTGTAAGCATAACCTTCATACAGAATAATTAACATGTGCAGCATCACGGTACTAACTCAAAACAGATATCAAGTTATCAAGTAAACAGTATATTTCGTGTCAGTTGTCCTGCGAATTAGCATCAGAATGCCAATTGACTTACATAGTAATCAATGGGAAAGCTGCATTGACTGATAAGTACCATGATTGAAAAAAATCCTTAAAAAAGAGGAATCCAAAGCAGTGCCATCTAGTGAACAACTTTTTGACCCTTCCACAAGAACACATCCATCACATATGGCTTAATCTGAGTGACGGTTCTGAGAACAAGTGAAAAATCGCAAAACCATACAAAAAATTCATTAAAAAATTTAAAAGAATTGCAGTGCCACCTGGTGAAAAAATTTGGAACTATGTGTCCCTGGGAGTGTCTATGTACAATATCAAAGCAATTGGGTGAGCGGTTTCAGAGGAGAAAAGTTTTTAAGATTTGTCCCAAAAAAGAACAAAAAAAATCATAAAAAATCAAACAAGAGGGCTGTGTGAACAGCCCATACTCAGCTGATCTTGACATTCATCATACTTACAGCTCTATGAACTTGGGAAAGGATCAAGGACACCATGTTCTGAGTATGTCTGAACTTTATAGAAGAACACTTACATGTGCAACATCAAAGTTCAAGTAGTTCTCAAGTTATAATGAAGAGTAAAATTCATATATGTTGCACTGTGGAGAAGAAGTCGAAAATAGCTAAAACACACAAAAATTCATAAAAAACAGGAAAAAATTGCAGCGCCACCAGATGAACAAATTAAGAACAAGGAGTCCCAGGGAGTGTTCCTGTGTGATATCAAAGCAATTGGGTGAGCGGTTTCGGAGAAGAAGATTTTTTCAGATTTACCCAAAAAAGAACAAAAAAATTCATTAAAAATCCAAAAATTCACTGGACCGTGACCATTTGAACAAACTTGGTAGAGACCCACCCAAGGCTCATCTCCACCAAGTTTGAAGTGAATCTGGCTGACGGTTTTTGAGAAGAAGTCGAAAAGGTGAATTGTGGACGACGGATGGACGGACGACGGACGGACCCTAAAAATTGCTACAGAAAAGCGCAATTGAGAGATGCCACAACGCGCCAGGTGAATTTATATCTAATGTTTTCACCAGAGAAAAGAAGGACAACAGTCTTCGGGTTATTTTCAATATGAAAAAACTGAATCAAGTTATTGAATACCAACATTTCAAAGTGGAGACTGTGGCCATGGCCATATCCCTAATGACCTCGAACTGCTTTATGGCTTCCATTGACTTAAAATATGCATATTTTTGTGTCAAAATGGCACCACGGTGCAAAAAATACTTGGAGTTCATTTGGAATGACCAACTGTTTCAATTTACTTGCCTGGCACAAGGTATCAGTTGCGGATTCCTGAATTTTAACGATTTTTTCAATTCGGGTATTTATTGGTCAATGCAGCTTTCCTATTGATTACTATGGAAGTCAGTGAGCATTCTAATGCTAATTCACATTTTCAACTTCTCCAAAACTGTCATCCAGATTTACTTCAAAGTTGGTGGGGATGTACCTTGGGTGGGTGTCTACCAAGTTTGTTCCAATGATTTTTGGATTTTTTAATGTTTTTTTTATTCAAAAATCTTTACAAAAGTTTTAATAGGAAAGTTTAACATGGGAATATCTTGTAATGCTTATAACTTACACAATTTTGGCCAGATTTACTTCAAACTTGGTGGGGATGTGCCTTGGGTGAGTCTCTACAAAGTTTGTTCAAATGGTCACGGGACAGTGATTTGGGGATTTTTTATGAATTTTTTTGTTCATTTTGGGGGGAAATCTTAAAAAATCTTCTTCTCCAAAACCATTTCTTCTCCGCCAATTGCTTCGAGATTGCATAGGGACACTTCTTGGGACCCCTAGACGTTAAAGTGTTCAACAGGTGGCGCTGCAATTTTTTTTTATTTTTTGTGAATTTTTGTGTGTTTTTGCCATTTTCGACTTCTTCTCCAAAAGCATCACTCAGATTACGCTGAAACTTGGTGTAAATGTTCCTGGTAGAAGGGTCACACAAGTTTGTTCCCTAGGTGGCGTTGCTGTGGATCCCTGATTTTTCACGATTTTTTCAATTCGGGTACTTATCGCAGGGAACAATTTAGATTTTCAGAAATGTATAGCGAATTTGCTCCACAAAACAGATTTTGTGTAGCACTCAGCTAATTTTGTGTAGCAATTTATCTTGAGCCACAAACCTTTCCAAAATTTTAACTTAATTGCATGTGACAGTCACTTATTGGCACTATACTTGCATGTTTTTTATATCTTTATATATTATGCTTAAAATTCATAATGATTCACTGAAGGGATTCAGTGATCTCCTCATTGACTCATTATATTGTAACTGTTAGTAAGCTTAGCAACTAGCAGTCTGCTGACTCTGTGACAGTGAGTGTGTGTGAATGTGAACTAATTGTCTTATTGTGCCCTTGGATCCTTCATCTTCTGTAGCATGCCTGAGTGATAAATAACATAGTTGCAAGATGATGGTGGTAGTGGTGCATGCAAATGCTTGTAGTCATCTGATCATGGATTGGACAATGAATCATCATTGATGCATATTCAATTTTTTTCTTCTTCTTTAGAAAATTTCAATTGCAATTTGGCATTTCAATTTTCTCAAAATGATCACAAAAGAATCATAAAGTTCAATGTCCATCTTTATAATAATAGTATTACTAACAGCTCTGTGAGTGTGTGATTATCACAGTATGGATCCTTTTCAAAAAGGCTTCTCAACCTTCAACTGCACCAGTGTGTATTATTAACTCAACACAGTATCATTTAGCGCTAAAGCTTAGATTTTCAATCAAGCTGCAGCTTGTATTTATATTTTGGCATGCTAGTATTATGCATTTGTCTTGCTCACTACTGTCTGCACGTAAAACCAATGGATCCTTAGCCAGGCAACCTAAGTGCAGGAGGACCTGGGCCTGTGCAGAAATTCAAATGTACAGGAGCAAGGCCAAAAATATCATACTAAAATTAAGTTATATTATACTCCAAAAATTTACGCTAAAACTTCGTAACTTTGCCCCTTTGCCGCCACGACGTTTTGCGTCGTCCGCCATTGTTTTTTATACTGCTGGAATCCTCGGAATTTCGTCTCTTATTGTAACAAGCTCTCTCATTGGCTAAGAAATAAATATTCCTGGGGTATCCCTCCAAACAATAACCCAGAATGAGAATCGAACCTCATTATAAATGCACTGGGTCATTTCCAGGTTTCTCATTGGATGGATTTGGTCACGTGCAAGTCACCGTTCAATCAAACTCGTTGTTTGCCATGTGCTTGAGTCAAGTTCGATTTGTTGTGCAGGTGAACATGTCGCATTCACGCAAAGATTATAGGACCAAGATGCGAATTTTTGACATCATACTTTCGCAAAACGACTTCGATGGAACAGATCTAGACACAGATAAAGGCAGGAATGAAAATTCCATAAGCAAGGCAAGGAAAATACGCAGATTCCGTCACCGCACGGTGACGAAGCTAAGCCTGATTGAGATTTGCGTAAACACGATGTGTTGTCGATCGCTGTCTCAGATACGTCACGGTACGATGTTTTTATCCAAAGTTTGTTGTTTTAATTTAATTAGAATGTCTGAAAGGATAAAAATCTGTATAAAAGAACAAATGAGGAATGAAATTTATGACCGAAGGCCGGGCAAAATATACGCACATTACGGAAAACCATGCCCGGACTCATGCCTGTTCACACTCGCTTGTGTTGCACGGCCCGTGACCGTGTTTGTTGTTAAAAAAAAAAAAAAAAAAAAAAAAAAAGGTGACCAGACGCTTGACATCCCATAAAGCATAAAAAAATGTAGGGGGTAAATTTAAATAAAAATTGCACAGAATTATACCTCATGTAATTTCTGACCGACCTTGTGTTGATCACTAGGAATCGCAAAACTCACAGAGCCCAGGCACGTTCAATCCAGCATGTCCTCTCTTGCGCAAGCGATTAGAAAACTGCCCGGTGGCACACTGTGTGCGATACCAGATACTGGCAGAGTGCTAGGAGTTAAGGGTGACCCAAAAGGAAGATGTCAACAAACAGAAAGATCAGAAAGCTGCAGTAAAATTCGAAGCAACAATGTATGGGTTTTATAATTGAAAATTAAGCCAAAATTCATGAGTATTAATGCATTTGTCACCGTAGATACGTTTCAGTTCAAGCTTCTGTATAAAATACGAGAAAAAATTACCGTATCGCAACTTTGCTCCACAGACAGCTGATTATGTCGCATACGGTACATTTTGTATAGCTTTTTGCGATGCGATACCGGTTAAATTGTTCCCTGTATCGGCCAATGCATACATTCCTACTGATTACTATGTAAGTGAATGTTGACTCATGTGGTTATTTATGTTTTCGACTTCTTCTCCAAAACCATCTGTCAGATTCACTTGAAACTTGGTGGGGATGTACCTTGGGTGGGTCTCTACCAAGTTTGTTCAAATGGTCACAGTCCAGTGATTTTTGGATTTTTTATGATTTTTTTTTTTTTTTGTTCTTATTTTGGGCAAGTCTTCAAACATCTTCATATCTGAAACCACTCATCCAATTGCTTTGATATCACACAGAAACACTCCTGGGGAGTCGTAGTTCTGAATTTGTTCACCAGGTGGCGCTGCGATTTTTTTTCTAATTTTTTATGATTTTTTTGTGTGGAATTGCTATTCTCTCGACTTCTCTAGAACTTTCATTCAGATTAAGCTGAAACTTGGTGGATATGTGCCTTGTAGAAGGGTCAAACAAAAATGTTCACTAGGTGGTAATGTTGCGGATTGCTGATGTTTAACGATTTTTTCAATTCGGGTACTTTTTGGTAAATGCACCTTTCCTATTGATTACTATGTAAGTCTATGGGCGTTCTAATGCTAATTCACATTTTTGACTTCTCCGAAACCATCAGCCAGATTGACTTCAAACTTGGTAGCAATGTACCTTGGGTGGGTCTCTACCAAGTTTGTTTAATTGGTCACGCTCCATTGATATTTAGATTTTTTATGATTTTTTTTTTGTTGTTCTTTTTTCGGGCAAGTCTTAAAAAATCTTCTTCTCTGAAAGTGCTCACGCTTTGATATCACACAGGAACACTCCTGGGGAGTCCTAGTTCTTAATTTGTTCACCAGGTGGCACTGCGATTTTTTCCGATTTTTTTTTTTTTCTGTGGTATTGCTATTTTTGACTTCTTCTCCAGAACTTTCACTCAGATGAAGCTGGAACTTGGTAGATATGTTCCTTGTAGAAGGGTCAAAAAAAGTTGTTCACCCGGTGGTAATGCTGTGGATTCTTGATTTTTAATGATTTTTTCAATTCGGGTACTTATCGGCCAATGCATACATTCCTATTGATTACTATGTAAGTGAATGTGGACTGTTGTGGTAATTCATGTTTTCGACTTCTCCAAAACCATCTGTCAGATTCACTTGAAACTTGGTGGGGATGTACCTTGGGTGGGTCTCTACCAAGTTTGTTCAAATGGTCCCGGTCCAGTGATTTATTTTTTATGATTTTTTTTTTTTTTATTTTGTTCTTTTTTGGGCAAGTCTTAAAAAATCTTCTTCTCTGAAACCGCTCATCCAATTGCTTTGATATCACACAGAAACACTCCTTGGGAGTCCTAGTTCTGAATTTGTTCACAAGGTGGCGCTGCGATTTTTTTTTTTTATAAATTTTTATGATTTTTTGTGTGCTACTGCTATTTTCGACTTCTTCTCCAGAACCATCACTCAGATTAAGCTGAAACTTGCTAGGTATGTTCCTAAGAGAAGGGATAAAAAAGGTCTTCACTAGGTGGTAATGCTGCGGATTGCTAATTTTTAACGATTTTTTCAATTCGGGTACTTTTTGGTAAATGCACCTTTCCTATTGATTACTCTGTAAGTCAATGGGCGTTCTAATGCTAATTCACATTTTTGACTTCTTCTCCGAAACCATCAGCCAGATTGACTTCAAACTTGGTAGCAATGTACCTAGGGTGGGTCTCTACCAAGTTTGTTCAATTGGTTACGCTCCATTGATTTTTGGATTTTTTATGATTTTTTTTGTTCTTTTTTGGGGCAAATCTTAAAAAATCTTCTTCTCTGAAACTGCTCATCCAATTGCTTTGCTATGACACAGAAACACTCCTGGGGAGTCCTAGTTCTGAATTTGTTCACCAGGTGGCGCTGCGATTTTTTTCTAAATTTTTTATGATTTTTTGTGTGCTACTGCTATTTTCGACTTCTTCTCCAGAACCGTCACTCATATGAAGCTGAAACTTGGTAGATATGTTCCTTGTAGAAGGGTCAAACAAAATTTGTTCACTAAATGGTAATGCTGCGGATTGCTGATGTTAAACGATTTTTTCAATTCAGGTACTTGTTGGTAAATGCAACTTTCCAATTGATTACTATGTAAGTCAATGGGTGTTCTAATGCTAATTCACATTTTCGACTTCTCCGAATCCATCAGCCAGATTGACTTCAAGCTTTGTAGCAATGTACCAAGGAAGAAGACAGATGTGGAGAAAGCGGAGTCGAAATTACAGCGCAACCGAAAGTAGGACGCAGAGGAAAGAGCGAGATCTTACAGCAGGTCTTGGGAGACCGCGTCCACATGGGTGGCATTGGACGAGGGAAAAGGTCACATGTACTGCCGGCCATGTCGCCGATTTCCAGACCTTGCCGGGGGTGACGATTCACCATGGGTCGTAAGGCAGTGTTGCCAACCCTCCCGGATTCCTCGGGAGACTCCCGGAATTTTATGCTGAAAATACTTGAAAAAGTGTGGATTTTTGACAATTTTGAGTCACCTCCCGAAATTATTCTTATTATCTTTCTATATTTCATATTAATTTATCAACCTCCCGTAATTTTACTTTATCTCCCGGATTTTAAGTTTGGCAGGCTGGCAACACTGTCGTAGGGACAACAAATTACCGTAAGAGTAGTTTGGACAAGCATTATGACAGCAAAAAAGACATCACCTGCTGGTGATCTGTCGACAACAAGCACGCACGCTTTTACAATTTTCCAGTGTAACTATTAAAAGGATTATTGCACTGACAATGATCATGCGACTTGTTCAGTCAGTGTGAATTGAAAGCAGAATCCTCTTGTGCAAATTTACATTTAATTACAAGTCAAGAACTTGAACTATTTTATTTTTTAATACCTATTTACTGTGTTGCATTCATAACAACTCATGAAAGTGCAACATACACTTAGGTTACACTTACATCCATGTAGCTGAAACTTGTATGATATGGCGGTCCACCAAAGTCCATGGAGGACCACCAAATTTTCAAAACTGGTGGTCCTTATGTCCGCCTGCTGAAAACCTTAAAATCTACCAGTGCAATCCCAACCTAGTTCATCTTATGGTACATAAGCATGCATTATTTCAACCTCTTAACTCAAATTCTTTTGGAGTTATTGTGTCCGCGTCAATTTTACATGACATGCCCATAAGACCTTGAAAAATAGGTCAGGGTCACCCATCTGCAATCCCAAGCAAGGTTTTATCTTCACGAAAAATTTCAACTTCCCAAGTCAAATCTTTCTCGAGTTACCGCATCTGCAACACACGAAGAAGGAGGAGGAGGAGGAGGAGGAGGAGGAGGAGGAGGAGGAGGAGGAGGAGGAGGAGAAGGAGAAGGAGAAGGAGAAGGAGAAGGAGGAGGAGAAGAAGGAGAAGAAGAAGGAGAAGAAGAAGAAGAAGAGGAAGAAGAAGAAGAAGAAGAAGAAGAAGAAGAAGAAGAAGAAGAAGAAGAAGAAGAAGAAGAAGAAGAAGAAGAAGAAGAAGAAGAAGAAGAAGAAGAAGAAGAAGAAGAAGAAGAAGAAGAGAAGAAGAAGAAGAAGAAGAAGAAGAAGAAGAAGAAGAAGAAGAAGAAGAAGAAGAAGAAGAAGAAGAAGAAGAAGAAGAAGAAGAAGAAGAAGAAGAAGAAGAAGAAGAAGAAGAAGAAGAAGAGAAGAAGAAGAAGAAGAAGAAGAAGAAGAAGAAGAAGAAGAAGAAGAAGAAGAAGAAGAAGAAGAAGAAGAAGAAGAAGAAGAAGAAGAAGAAGAAGAAGAAGAAGAAGAAGAAGAAGAAGAAGAAGAAGAAGAAGAAGAAGAAGAAGAAGAAGAAGAAGAAGAAGAAGAAGAACACAATTATCACAAATTAACGAGCTGGAAATTATGACATTTTTATCTGTTTAATGCCGTTCACGGAATTTTAAAATACCAAAATGCTAATTTTTTAAGACTTAAAAATGCTAATATGAAAAATAGAAAGATTTATAACTGTGATCGCTAAAGCCCAGGTCGACAAGAAGGATAACCTAGCCAAGATTTCGGTGCCCAGTTTTATGGCATATTCTCCTGAACTTTGTTCACTTTTTTCAAGAGGCTTGTAGCTACCTACCCTGCTAATCATGGATCATAGGATTTTGAATCATTACTTAGTATTCAAACTCAACAGCTGTTGTTTTCGAGGGTTGAGAAATAGGAAACAAATGGTCGTTTTGATAATCCTGTCAGTCATCCTCAGTTGATGACCAGTGCCCGGGATTTGCCTGACCATCCGAGCCTTGGCACAGAAGGCCACAGAAGACCGCCCCTTCTGAATAACCGCTGCAGATGCCAACCTCACACCAGACCCTGCTCCCTTCCGGGTCTCCCCCCCCCCCCCCCTTCGCCCACACCCCCCCCCCCAACCTTCCACTACAGACACAACCAACCAGTCGAAATGCTGAGACATGAATGAGATTGATTGGCTACCAGCACGCCTCGGTTCCAAGCTAAGCCCTAGGCTGTGACGTCACCAAAACACACAAAATCCAACATGGCGGCCATGATATTGGGTGCGGCGGGCATTTCATGGCTATTAACCAATCAGAAGCCAAGAAACTACACAAAAATGGGATAATAACTGGTATCACATACAAATAAGAAATTTGTAAAAAGTGGTACAAAAGATGTGTTATGATCTCTTACCTTTATATGTCCTCTTTCCACAGATTTAAATCCACATTATGGTATTATTCCAGTCTAATAATAGGGCCATGATAGTCCAATATGTCCATTTCATTTCTGATCTGTCAGCCATTGCTGACCCTAATATCCAGAAGTCATGTACATGTAATTTGATCAAATTTTATACAAGCAATATGATGACAAAATATTTTGCCATCTACTGCTAAAATACTTTCCTGATGCAAGCAGTAAGATGTAGGTCCAAATTAGAAAGAAATAATCTTGTGACCTGACTTTGAATTTCAACCTCTAAAATCCCCCATTTTGCAAAAAAATCCACTTTTTCTACAAAGCTCCACTTTTGTAACATGGGGTCTATTCCCGGCAATTTGCACCAAGAATGCACTGCCAAAGCATACAGATCCATAATCCAATGGGGGTGGTGGGATAGTGACAACCCTGTGTACACCTTTCAGCCTAAAACGAAGGAACCCCAAAATGACATATTTAGGGGGTAGGGCCCTTTGAATTTTGATCAAATCTGTACAATTTGCCCTAGAATGCTCAAATATATTTTTTTTCACAACTTAAATATCAGTACGTATGAAACTTAGCCTAGTCTATGTTATTACAGAAAAGGTTTTATTTTATCAGTAGTTCTAAACCCCCATTAATTCTTATAAAATGGACTGTTCTGTTATTCAAATTGGACCACTTGTATCTTGAAAATTTAACCCAATCCAGCCCAAATTTATACCCTCTTGAAAAGCATGAACATTTGTTGATCAAGTTACAGCATGAAAGGGTCATGGATCTGTTTTAAATTAAAATGCCAGAGCAGTATCTGGTTGGTGGGTGTTCCAAACAAGCATCTCTTGTGTCTTCAGTGGGGTATCGGGTGACAGGATGCTCGTAAAATGACCATTAATCGTAACCCAATAAATGCAAGGACTGTTCTATACAGTAAAATCTCTCTAACCGAACACCTCCATATACCGGACACCTCTCTACTGAACACCATTTCTTGGTCCCCAATGTATACTTCCAATGTTAGCAAACTTCCCTATACTGAACACCTCCCCTTAATGAACACGTTTTTCAGGTCCCAAGGGTGTTCGGTATAGGAAGGTTTTACTGTAAGTGGTAAATGACTTATCACACCCCTTTCATGTGATCCGCGAACATCTCAACACTCCCAAATAGCAGGGACTAAGATGTGCCCATGCGTCTTTGTTTACATAAGCACTGTCCAGGTCTTGGACCAGTAAATACGCTGCAGCTGCAGGTGTGTCAGAACTTTCAGTCACGCAATGAATACAGCACCTCAGGTGACAGGCTATTAAAAATTAGGGAGCAGAGAAACTCTTATGCATTTCTTGTCATATAAAGGGAATAAATATGCCTGATTATCTGTGGGTTTGGGAAGGGTGTCACTTCAACCTTTAATTCTTGAACCAGAAATTTTGTTGGGCTATTATTTCACCAAGGTTTGCTTCGGAACTGTAACTATGGAGGTAAGCATAAACAAATGCGCGAGTAGCAAAAAAGTTAATTGGTTTTGCCCCCATTTTCTATTGATAGTGTAAGTGTCATCGAAGTAAGCTTTGAGAAAAATGACAGGTACAATGTCAACGAAACTTTTAAATGTCATAGACAAGCTGCCGAAAATAGCCAATTTAACATGTAACTCTATTAGGTTTGATTTACTGGTCCAAGACCTAAAGGAGCAGACATGGCCTTTTTAATTTGAAGACACATACTAATACACATGTATCCAAATGGTCATTTTATGTTTCTAAATGACAAGTTTTGTACTTTTATACATTTTGCAAGGCTCACGGGGGGGGGGGGGAGGGTTGTCAGGCACAATTACGGGCAATTTTTAAAAAAAGTCGCTTGATAGCAATAAATCGTGAACTCTGGCAAGGGGGTCCATTGATACACAGGGGACACTGTATAGACACACAGATTAACACTGTGACATACAAAATAAATCAACAGTTTTATCATTTGAATTGATGTGCAAGTCAAAACTTGGGACCTTTATCCAAAAATAAAGGTATTACAGTGGTAGGAATTATGTGTGACATTGAAGGCTTTTCAGTACCTACATGTGGACGTATAAGGGTCATACATAAAACACAATACCCATCATTTTTCACAGGAAAATAACTTTCATTTTAAACAAAGTTTATTTTTATTGTAGCAAGACATGGTGCTTTCTGATGACAAAAAATATTGCATGTATCAGGAGATCTCTGCTTATATAGGTCTTGGACCAGTAAATACGCTGCAGCTGCAGGTGTGTCAGAACTTTCAGTCACGCAATGAATACAGCACCTCAGGTGACAGGCTATTAAAAATTAGGGAGCAGAGAAACTCTTATGCATTTCTTGTCATATAAAGGGAATAAATATGCCTGATTATCTGTGGGTTTGGGAAGGGTGTCACTTCAACCTTTAATTCTTGAACCAGAAATTTTGTTGGGCTATTATTTCACCAAGGTTTGCTTCGGAACTGTAACTATGGAGGTAAGCATAAACAAATGCGCGAGTAGCAAAAAAGTTAATTGGTTTTGCCCCCATTTTCTATTGATAGTGTAAGTGTCATCGAAGTAAGCTTTGAGAAAAATGACAGGTACAATGTCAACGAAACTTTTAAATGTCATAGACAAGCTGCCGAAAATAGCCAATTTAACATGTAACTCTATTAGGTTTGATTTACTGGTCCAAGACCTCCAGCAATGGAACCGAGAACGAGGCTGCTGATTTGACCCCTAATCTCGCATCTCAATAAACCCAGGTCAGCATCTCGACTGAACTGTGAACGCAACATAAAATGCAGATAGTAGATACTGCACTTCATAAGGGTATGGACACTGTTATCAATCACGGTGGCACGTACTCGTGCAGCGAACGGTTCCACACACACGTTCTCATGCATGGCTGGTGATCAGAACAAGGTTATGCTAAAAATAGCTTAATGTAAACTGACGTCACTACCAGTACTATTTCACTGTTGCTTGATACAAGGACAGCTGGGGTCTCCCCCAACGTCCAAAGTGTGCCACTCTTGACCCAGCTGCCATACGCATTGCCTTTTATTAAAGCAAAGAAGAAAAGAAAGGAACTGAGATCAGGCAATTTCCAAACTAACAACAAATATATCATTCCACTTTATTCCATGCATGCATGATTTTGAGAAATAATTTAGATTTAAATCATCAGGAAACTACAGGCTCCAGCTGTTAGTGTTACTGTATTACTATTACTAGCTGAATTGAACTGAACTGAACTGTATGTACCCGGATGAAACGTTTACGCCCCAAGTTTCCCTGACCCCACATTCGCAAGTCAGGGCGGGAGTAGTGTTCACGACTTGATCACTGCATGGAACTACTGCCTAAGGTCCATGATCACTGGATATAACGTTAATAACGTCGTTAAATACTAGTGTATAATGCGAGGATAGCCCCGGCCCATATCATATGACTCCACCGCAAGTGTCAGTCACCTGTCTTGGGGCTAACCAGAAATAATGAGACACGCAATCACGATTACGAAAAATAATGAACTTCATATTGTCTTTAGTTTTAAATTAGTTATGGCGGCCTAGTGTTGACAATTAAGGCAATACTTAGACACAACATGCGCAACAAATGTACGTTACATACATACATACAAAAATAGTGTTGCCAAGCTGTAACTAGAAGTTAGAACTCATCGTCACCTGCCGGAGCCTTGGCCATTTCAGTGTTTC